>JBBMJZ010413104.1:1492568-1526453 GCA_037833815.1 Zingiber zerumbet | reverse complement strand
TAAATAAAATACCTAGATTATCTATCTAAGTATTCTTAAACCTTAGCTAATTTAAAATTAAATCCTAGTTTGCCCACTTTTTTCCAAGAAAATGTCAAAACTCAACTTGACATTTCTTTATCTCTTGATTAATTTGTGCCAATTAAAATTAAGCATAATTCCTCAAATTTTTTGCACATTCTACTCTTCCAAAGAGTAATCAATTTAGATTAAGGTTTAGATTTGCCCTTAACTCCCTAAGAAAATACCAAAATCCCAATTTAGTATTTCTTATGTTTTTTCCAATTGTGTCAATTTAAATTAAATTCAAATTTCTCAAGTTTTGGCACGTTTTACTCTTTCAAAGAGTAATCACTAAATCCTTTACATTTTCAAAAGTTAACAAAAATTTTGAAAATGCTCTCCAAATGCCAACTTCATCAAGGTTGGGTTGACTACCCTTCCAATCAGAGTTAACACTCTCTAACCTATCTAAGGGGTAGAGAAAATGCTCCTAGGAACCCAAAACCTATTGGTGCTCATTGGATGCTCTAAGTACTCACTAGGGATAACCTCCCTAGATACGTTTCTAATGACCTTGTTAGGCTTCTTGAAGCCTTGGGTTATCTTCTCTATGTCAACTCTAGAGATAGCTTCCCTTGTGACCTTCTTAGTGACTTTGTTAAATTTATTAGAAGTTTTAGTCACTTTTGCCTTTGTAAAAACACTTATAGATAGTCTTATTTTTGAATTATTAGAAAAGATAATCATTAAATTATATGATTATATTTTTAAAATATTATACTAATGATAAATTAATTAAAATAGTAATATTGAAGTATTTTAAAAAGATGTGAGATCCTTCTCTATCTCCTCCACCACGTTTTGATGTCGACTCAAATGAGTATCGATCCTTGGATAGGAAAGAACATTCTTGAGTATAATATGAATAATGGATGTATATTGAAAATTTCAAATTTATGTTCATTTTCAACTACTTAAATTTAAAATTTAAATTTTTGAATAATAAAAATTGATCTACATTCATTTTTAAAAATCGCCACTCTTATCTAAAATCTTGGTTACACCATTGCAACTAAGGTAAGTTTTTAAACTCCATCGGCAAGTGGATTTCTCCATGAATTTGATCTTTTTTCCATTCATAGCAAGTGTATTATAAGTTCATCTAGTGTATATTTAATAGTCAATTTTTTTTTTCCATTTCAATATTTATCTATTTTTAGTTCAAGAAATGAGATATAATTGTATTCATTGACCCACTAAGTATTTGACTAATATATACCTCATTCTAACAGACTTGTGTGATCTGTCCACGACAATATGAAAGTGAAAAACTACAACATAGATTGTATGTAGTTAGTGCTTAATTAAAAGATTATTTTTTATTAACTTAATTAATTTGCAAAATATAACAAAAAACTTAAATCAATGTTATCCCTGGTTGAGGACAGAAGATGTATTATATTTTGGTTGTACCCTTTGCAGTATGAAATAATTGAAATTAAAAAAGAGCCGAGACAGTTTAGTCTCATTCATGGCTAATATTTATTTTACATTATATTTTTTAAGTCATTCATGGATAATATTTATTTTACATTATATTAATATAATTTCAAGAACTAATAATTAATTATTTGGGTAAGATTCGTTAGACCATGTAATAGTGCAAGGGTGACGCTAGAAAATCTCAGCAACAAACTACGGTAACGAGCTCCCTATGAAAAAAATTAATTTAATTTAATATTATATTTATTTTAATAAAAAAAATTAAGAAAAGTATATTTTTTAACATCGTCGGTCTAAAATATTTATAGAAGCTTTTTTGATTATAGTGTTGTCAATTCTAAGATGTGAGACTAAAGAGAACTATATTTTTTTATATAAAACAATAAGAAAAAATTAATGATGAGAAAAATTCATAATAATACGCTGTAGCTGAGTCTCGCTTGTGGAATTACTAATAAACCTTGGAATTATTTTTAATATGAATAGAAAAAAGAACACTAACGTAAATTTATTTTAGGCATTCACTAAAGTTAGTTAGTAAAGGGGGAAAATTTTTAATAAAATAGTAAGATTTAGACATGCATCCCGGATTATTAGTATGTCTATATCATGTATCATTTTTTCAGTCTTTTTATTTAAATTATTAACCTACTAAGTTTTTTTTTAAAATGCAGAGATCACCCAAACCACTTCATTTACAAACTAGTTTAACCATATCAGTCCCTGGGGCTATGGCGCCGAGATAAGATATCATGCTATCACCGAGATATCTACGGTTCAAACCCCAACTACGATGTATTTGTAGAATTTTTTTCTCCAAATGGGTGGTATAATCAAAGGATACTGGGCTTCTCAGCTGGTTGCCGCATGCACTTCCCAATTTACCCTAGTGGCTAGTGGAAAACTTTTGTAGAGTCAGGTCGGTCACCCTAGAGATAGTCAATGAGGCTAACTGGAATTATCTTTTTTTTTTAATTTAACCATATCAACTAAGCAATCCTCTATTTCTATTGATGTTGGACTTTCACAAACGACACCTAATTAAAGTGACAACCACATTAGTTGTTCCTCCATATATCGATGTTGGACTTTCACAAACGACACCTAATTAAAGTGACAACCACATTAGTTGTTCCTCCATCTATCGGTCATCCAGATTCACCAACTATGATTTCAACATCTTCACAGTGACGTATATGTTTACACTCAATGGCGGAGTCGGCCCGAGTGTTCTATTCGGGCTGATTGTGGGCGGTGGGCTACGAGCGATGGTGTCGACGTCGTCCCCTGGACTGCTTCCTTTTTCTCTCCCATTTTTTTCGTTTCTCCTACATTAAATCTACAATAAATCTACTATCGACCCCCGGGCTACAGCCGGGGTGGCCTTGAACCTGACTCCGTCCTTGTTTACACTTGAATTGAATTTTATGAAATATTTAATATTTGTATATTATTTGAACTTTTCAAGAATTGATATTTTTTTTTAATTTTTTTTATAGGTCATCATGCACGTTCGACATTGCAATCATCCAAGGGGATTTTACATACGTATCGCTTAACAACCAATATATATACTACTGATGTGGCAAAAGATAATTCGCTCGCGCCCTAGCGCCTCCACTAACACGTCCTTAGGCCAACATAGAGGAGGTAAATCACGGATAACTACTAGCCATCAGTGTAAGTGGCCAAGGTATATAAGAGGGCATGCTTAGATACGCCGATTTTCGACTCCAAGACCTCATATGGCAATACCCTATGCTTTAACTACTGCACTGTCTCGAGGGGACCAATATAATTATTTCTAAGCTTGGGGCATTGGTGTGCAATTTCTTATCATTTACATACAAAAGTTATAAGGAAATACAGAGTTAGACAAAATTCAACTAATTGCATTCAAGTAATATTTTTTAAGATAAGTTATTTGTAATAATTCATTTTTAGATAAATTATTGAACTAATTATTATTGTTTATGTGTTTGAGTTTAGGTTGTGATGATGTAGAGGTTTATCTTTTGAAGTTAATGAGGAAATCATTTTCTACTAAGTGAATGAATGACATCATAGGTATAACAAATTTCTAGCTAGTTGGATTTTAGAAAAAAAAAAAAAAAAAGAAGTTGAATAATTTATCATCACAGGAAGAATGGACATTTTTATATAATTATTGAGAGTTCCAAGAGTTTAAAGTGATTTATTTTATTTTATTTTATTTCCATCTTAATTTTATCATATAATAGTTACTAATTATTGGTTGTATTTTTTTTAATAGAAAATTTCTAAAAAATTAAAATAAATCATGCAAAACTTTAATTTTGTTTAATCATCACGATGACTCTAGACATGTGGTTTAACATATAGAAGATGTAAATTAAATGAGAATTAATATAATTTTATAATTATATATTTGATTCTATATAAATATTTCTTTTAATTTTTTTACTAATGGCATGATGCTTAATTTTTTTAATAAAAATTGTAAGGGTCATGATGCAATTGAGACTTGGTGTCAATATTAGTGCATAGAGGAGGTTGGGTGGACGAGCTGTGGTTGCACCATAGCAATATGATTATTTTTTTATATTTGTATTTTATTTTTGGTATGATAAATTTTTTGTATTTATATATATTTATTTAATAGTAAATGATGATCACCTCTGCAATAACAACAAAACCTCATTTTGTCGACGACAACAACAACAAAGAAGATACTTTACTCACCCTCAATTATTTTAAGAATTTAGTATTTGCATGGCACTAGGAAGTACTTGATCCCAAATCTAACTATATTCATGGATTAAGATTGAGACCCAAACTGCCACCAAAGATATACAAGACTTTGATATTTACTACTCCTGCATCATCTAGTTCACAAGCAGATGCATGTTAACATGAGAGACGATTGTTACATAAGATGCACATGCACAGATATTTAAACTGAAGGTTCAACAAGTCAAGACTTAAAAAATATTACAACAACTCCTCAGGTAACATCAAGTTAGTGGATTACTCGAAAAGTAAGTCCTATCCACAAAGGAGAAGATTATTTAAATATTTGATGTTTTAATCAGATATTTAACTGTAGCACACTTTTATTAATTACTTTGATATTTATTTTCTTTTATATTTTTAGATAATTTTTTAGTAAGTAGAATTTAGCATTTTATCAGTTATTTAATTAGTGTTTTAAAATTTATCAATTATTATTTTGCAGAAACAATTTATAAATTGAGAAAAATGATTCAATATTATTTTTTAATTTAGCAGTCAAATATATTTTGACTAGTAACTGAATGGAAAATACGGACTAAATATAAATTGGCTAATAATTTCTTTAATATATTATTGGTTATATATATATATTTAAACTGTCATTTATTTTTAAAAAGTTGTCGGCTAAATATGTATTTGGCCGTTATTTTTAAAAATTTACTGTTTATTTTTTTTTTAAATTTTATCGGCCAAATGTACTATTAAAAAAATTTATTGACCATTTGTTTGGACAAAAAATTCAGTCTAATATATATTTAGTTGGTATTTTTTTAAAAAAAATTAGTGACTATTTATTTGGATAAAAAATATCAATTAAATATATATTTAATCATTGTTTTAAAAATATTTACTGGTCATTTATTTTGTTGGTAATTATTCAAATAAATACCAACCAACATAATAATTGTCAGGTACTCTTATTTAACAATCATGGATTATCGGTTAAATCCCAGCGAAACCATTTTAACCAGTAATTATATTACCGGCCCAAATACTAGAATTACTGGTCATTTTATTATTTCAAAATATATTTTGATAAAAATTAATAGTCTTCGCATGACCCAATCATGGAGGTCCGTCCATATTCTACGCTTTACAACAACCTGTATAAAGCAGAAGGGAAAGTAGGAAGAGAAAAAAAAAATCATAAAATCATACTTCGGAGAAAAACGATGATATGCTCTCGACACCCAATGAAGAATTTTATATTGGTTAAAAATTGACTTAACCCAAAATCTACAAACATCCATAAGCATACATATAGATACCAAGTACGTCAACCACATAAATGAATTACTCATTAAATTGATGGGTTGATTTCCTCTTGTGACTGTCCGAATGAACCCAGCCTTAACTTTATATCAATGGTTCTTTATTCAACAGCTGCATAGGAGTCTACTAGGGACGATCAAGCATTTCCAAGAATCACGGGATCACTATAAGCAATTAGGACTCAGGACATTGGATCAAAAGCTAGGAGATAAGATGGTGCAGCAGTAACTAATAATGAAAAATTTGTTTCATGAAAATAAACACAAATCACATGAATAATGCCAAATTTTGTAATACATACACGGAAATTGGGATAAGTTTAGGTCAAAATAATGTTGTACACTAAAGATGCCAAACAGGCCATGCCAGCAGCAACCCAACCAGGTTCAGCACATTTCTTAACAGACATGCTGAGCCAGGCCGACTGGCTTGGACCATGACTGACCTAATTGGCTGTTTTAACAACACTAGGTTACAGGACTCTCTCCCTAGTCCCTACTAAATATCTTGTTTATCTCACACAAGACTGTTTTTCTAAACAATTCCTGAAATCCGGATTCACAAACCAAATCCAAGCAAAGTAGGTGCCAATTCTAATAGAGGCTCCACTGAACTTGGAGCAAACTTCCTTGCAAAGAGGAAACAAAGAGATGAATGGTTGTCATTGTATGAACAGTTCTGCCCATCATGAATTCTCTTGAGAAAGGCTTCGCTTATATCACTCCTGCCGAAGGTTGCTGGGTGAGCACCACCTCTTGACCAATCCACCCAAGTGACGCTTCTGTTCGCCAGACGATGGGCTGACTCTATGGTGAGCATGGTGGGGAAGTAATGCTCATCCACATAACAATTTGGCCTGCAGAACCTTTCAAACTTCTGATAATAAGTGGTGTCCTTGACTATGGTAACGGCCAATTTCCTATTCACTTCAAACCACTGAGACCCCTTGCGCCATTGCTCAAGGTTTACTTCTGGAGCCATGTTTGGATTATACCTTCCCCGTCCGTATGGTCCTGGATCATCATACACTCCAATGAAGCTATACTTTGATTTCATCAAGTATTGGTAGGTAATGTTGAAATTTGACAATGGAATGCATGACTCTGACAACAGAATGAACCGTTCATTTGATAAATCAAGTAGCGCATTTGCAAGGAGCCGTTTTTCAGCATCACACATACTCATCTGCCCCCACTCAGACAGCTGTAGAACAGATGTTCAAATCAATAACATGAAAAAAAGAGGAAACAACATACAAGTTGGAAAACATGAGTTAACTGAAATAAATTGTGAAATGGAATAAATACCACAGTAAAAATGATGATTCATTTCCCAGGATTATATTGTTTAGTAACGTAAGACTTGGTTGTTGTTGTTGTTGTTGTAGTAGTAGTATATTATTTAGTAACGTACTCAAATAAGTGCACAAGTCACATGATACATTGTCGCTAGCAGATAAAATTGCTATAAACTGATTATCTGCCACGAGGATCAAATCCGGAAGAAGCCAAATTTTATTGGGAAATGCTCCATGTATCCAAGAAGCTAAGTACATCTTTGTTTGCCTTTAATCATGAACACATTTTAAACGCATACTCATAGCACACGAAAAAAGACTGAGTTAGAATAAATTACTTCCGAGGTCTTGAAATGCCATTTTATTTCAATTTTAATTTTATTAGCAGTACATGATATATTTTGCATGAGTCTTAGTAAGAACAGATTATTGTAGAAATCTATACAAGAGACACTCATTCCATTGTTAATCATTAAGGCTTCTCATATTTTATCTTCTCACCATGAGAGATCACTAACTGAGACACTATCCTGTGAGATCAGCGACTGAATCACACTGAAATATCTTGCATCGTCACCTACTTAGAATCGTCTTGGCAAATTCTTACCCTCAAATTTGATAATAATAGAGTTGAATGAATTCTCATCATAATTGAAATGACGTCTTAACATATCTTACACAAAGCACAATTGCTCTTTTCCAAGTCCAGACTCATTTAAACACATACAAATATACATATTTTCTAAATAGATAATTTGATGGTAGTAACTACATCAGTCAATGTCCTTCAAGTGTATCCAAGCATGGAACTGTAAGCCTTCTGCGTATGTGCATTTGCACTGAACCTAATATTTTAATAAGATTCCCTCTGCAGATGTCATTTGTCTACTCAACTGCAATATTTTACAAGCAATTAATGAATGCTTGTTTGCTCTCTAGCACAACTTTGGAATATTTCTAGGAATTGCATTATAACAGAGTTGGTCAAAAGTTCCTAGTCACAATAAAACTAACAGTAAATGAAACAATTATCTCAGCAGGAAGTACAACCTCAAGTCATAGTAATCTTAAAATAGGAGGGTAATGACTTTGGATAAGACCAACTACCACAGTGTTAGAGGATGAGAAAATTTCCAGTAAAGTGCGCTATTTTCTAATCTAGATGATAAATAATGTAAGGCAAGCCCAAGGCAGTGAAGGCAAGAAATCTAAAATTTTGATTAATACACAGGAAATGATTAGATGGATTTTGCTGGCATGAGCATGCAGGACAGACTATCCTAATACATGACTTTCCTTAAGGATTTCTACTTCTCACTACTCAAAATCAACTTGCTAATATGTCCTCCACATAGAGAGAAATCAATATAAGCTTCACTTAGCTGTTTATATAGTACTAGACAGTGTCAAATGTTGAAAATTGAAAATATAAGAAAGAACCCTATTATGATCTTTTTCCACATCTCCTCCCATTGTTTTTGATCCTTATGTTCAATTTGCAATGAAATCCTACCAAGTATTGATTAACAATGTGTTCCAACTGAAATTACTAATATAGAAACTTCTACAACGGTAGCTAAAACTTAAAAAAATGGTTATGTATTTGATATTAGACAGTATTAGAAGATAAAACTTCCTTAAATTGGATCATGCACGTCTTTCCCAGATGTTACTTTACTGGACTAAATATTTCCTCAACTTAAAGAAATTAACTCGTTGATTCAAAATATTACTTGTGACTTCATTTTAAAATGCATTTTGATTATCCATTCTAAAATGTCCTAGAAGACCCAAAATATAATCTTGGAATCAAAATTTCAAAAGCATATGCAAATGGTAAGTCCATTGTATACCTCATACATGAGATGTATCAACCCGTAATACTTGTCCGGACCTATATTCCCATTAACATCACTATCTTATTGTAGTTGAAGAAAACCATTTTGACTCCTTAAATGAGGGTTGTACTTATGATTTTTCATCATTGTTTGGTCAGAAAAAGGGAGAGCACTAGCTTTGGTCAGAAACGAGAGAAGAGATAGAATCATCAAAATCCACTCGTCTCTCCTATTCGATTGGTAAACTAATCCGGGCGCAGGTTAGGGACAGTTAGGAGAACTCTCATCCAGAGGGTATGATTAGACAAAATAGTGGAAAGGGGCCGTGATCAGATAAAAATAGAAAATGGAAGAACTGATCCAGTAAATAACTCATACTTTATCGTCTCTTTCACTTTTCTGTCCTTCCACACAAACAATGCAGAGCATATCTGCTTGCTATGTAAGTAGCATTAAGCAAGTGTTTTTAGAAATGATGCATTCAATTTCTCTCTGTGTGCTGCAGTATCTAAATATATTTCCAAAGACTATGTTTGCTAAGTGCAACCATTTGTGAAGGATGATCTACAACTTTTTTTATATAATTTTTTAGAGGAAAAATAACTGATCTACATTAAATTTGAACAGAACATAAAGCAGGTTCATAGTAAGAGACAGCGAGTTAAGAATAACACAAAGTTCAGCTTTAAATCGTGACTTCAGCGATAGTAGAATACCTTACTGGGGATCTGCCTCCGGTAGAAAACCGAGTTCGAGGTGAAGTTGGCCTTATAAGATGGCTGTGTATGGAGATAGACCGAGTAACGACCTTCGTTCCCTCTAAAGTACCTCTCCCAGAGCGGAGAAAGCGGCAGCGGCCCCCTTGTCAAGAACATAAAAGCGAGCTTGGGAACCCTCTTGAACGGGTACCTCTTCACTTGGGGCACCCACGACGCTCGCCACAGGAGCTCCTCGTCACTCATCGAGTGCATCAGGTCCGACGGCGGCCGGATCCATTGCTCCAGGCCACCCGTATCCTCGACGCAGGGCTGGAACGCGGTGCCTGCCACCGGGAACCCAATCTGCAGGCGGGTAAAGTACATGGCGAATACCGAGAAGCCTCCGGCGAGGGCGAGCACGGGGAGGATGATCTTGAGGAACAACCGATGGGAGGCGCGGGGCTGCAGGTAGGCGGATCCTCTCGCCTGCGCCAACTCCTTGACATTGTCGGAGGAAGAAACCCTCGGTTGCATCATCGAAAGATCATGGGTTAAAAAAGGGATTCAGCATCGACGAGATGGAGAAAAATTTAGCAATGGAACAGGATTCCAGATCGATGGGAGAATCGAAGCCGACAACCGCGACTCGAAGATTTGTACAAAAATGGTAGATCTGTGAAGTAAATGAAGCAAGAGGAGACTCGCGGTGAATGTTGACTCGTCACAACTGACCATTAACGGATGTCAACTCCTGCCATGTAAAGAATTGGAAACTGCATTAAGCCCTCTGTAACAAAGGGGTTGGGCTGGGCTGGGCGAAGTTTTACAATCCTAATACTAGATAATTATACTCACCTCAAGGTACGTTCTATTAGGACTCCGTAGGAAAAATCTAAAATGGGATGGATTCAGAGAGTTCGGGTATGAGTTCAGATTTAAAGATTTTTTAAATCTCTGTAGTTGAACGGGATGCTATCTTCGTTCTAAATCTATCCCGATAATAATAATTGATCCGGTCTAAAATTCATAGAGATAAAAAATTGGAAATGTGATTGCTACGTTGACTAGATATAGACCACACTCTGGTCTACCAGCACGACAAACGTCAGTGCCAAATCAGGGAAGGGGTCCCCGGCGTTGGCCTTCCGACGCTCAAGTCAATCACCAGTATGAAGAAGAAGATGGAGTAACAATAACACAAGTGCAAAAAGTGAATTACGCGTACCTGCGACGGTGTACGGACCCCCTTTATATAATGCCTTGCAACGTGCACTCTTTTCGAGGTGTAGGTACGTTCTCCATTAGTTGTGGACACATTCCCCAATTGGTTCTGGACACGTGGTCATGGACGCGTTTTCAAATTGATCGTGGGTATGCCCTCCGATTTATCCATCGTACGATCCGCCTGTAAATCATGACACGTGTCAACGACGTCATCTCCCAAAAGTATATCCAAATACACGTCAGCGTTCCCATCGATCGGTCGAGCGGGATAGCGGCTCAGCTGAGTATTCCTCTGTTCGGTTGCTCTTCCCTGTGATGATGAGTATAGATAGTATGTTCACGTCCGACCGAAATAGCGATCCAGTCATCTACACGCACCTTCGATTGGCTCATCCCATTACTGGTAGGCGACTCATGCTCGGTCAACCCCTGATGTGGGGCTCCGCTCGGCTACCATTTAGTGAGCCCGTTGGTCCTCTAGTGTTGACATCCACGTCGGTTACTATCTGTATGATCGGAAAGAATTCTAGAGGGGGGGAGGTGAATAGAGATCGTCGAAAAATTTGAATTAAAACGAAGTTACACAGCGGAAAACATAAGAAATAAACAACACTAACACAAGTTAGTTTTACTTAGTTCAGAGCCTTTGACGACTCCTACTTCAAGGTTCACACTCGTCGAATGCTTTCGTTGGGCAATCCACTAATAATTTACAAAATGTGTTACAAGATAAGTACAGGAACAAAAAACAAGGTTACTGCCAACAAGGAAAATATGAAAATCTGAGTCGTCGGTTGTCGGAGGAGCTTTACAGTGTCACAGGAGCTTTTTCAAAGCATCGAGCAAGAAGGAAACTTATCGCAATTGTTGTTATGAAGCTCTAGGTCGAAGGCCTTTAAATAGGTTCATTCTAGGCGCCTGGAAGCCCTCCGAGGACTTGGATCACGTAGCTCAGATAATCGACGTGCTCCACGTCAGCTTATGGATGATTTTTTTGTTTTGGGCGCTTGAACCAAGCCCGGGAGCTCGGATCGCTTGGGTGCCCTCGGCACCCACTGGGCGAGCCTACTCCGGGCGCTTGGACTCCTTCTGGGCGCCCGAACCCTTTTCTTCAGCATTTTTCACCCGTAAAAAAAGGTTAGTCCAGACAATCAAAAAATATATTTTACCTTGCAAAATAAAGTTACCACAACATGATAAAATGTGAGTATTATTTTAAAAAAATTTCTAAAAAATTTACTAATAAGATTTCAAACCAGAAATTTTTCTAAGTAAAAAGTTCCAACAAAAATAATTTTTTTAAAGTAATTTTTAAAGAAAATTTCTAAGTAACATTTTTAAAGGAAAATTCTTTTAGAAAAATCTTCCAAGGAAGCATTTTTTAAATAAAGTTGTTGCAAAAAAAAAAATTCTGAATAATTTTTGTAGAAAAAATGTTCCATGCAATTTTAAAGTGACATTTCTAAGTAATATTTTCAGAAAAAAAAAATGGTTAGAAAAATCTTCTAATGAAACATTTTTGAAATAGAGTTTTAAAAAATATATTTTTTTAAAGTAATTTTAGAAGAGAAGATTTTTAAAGTAATTTTTAAAGAAAAATTTACAAAGTAGGTTTGAAAATGTCCAATACTTTAATATTTTTCTAGGAGGTTATTTGCAAAGTACTTGCGAAGAAAGATTTTCTAAGAAAAATTTAAAGTACTTTTTAAAGAAATAAATTTTTAAGTCTAATTTCTAAAGTACTAAAAAAATATAAGATTTTTTTTTTAAATTGTCAAAATAAATCCTCCCCCATATTTTGATAACATTTAACAAAGTAATCATTTAATTTTTAATATGTCTAACCATTAGTTACTGACTAACTATACAAAGGATAACAGTGTTCACTTGGTTAGTCAAGTTAAGCAAGATTTGATTCAACTCATTGTTTACTAAGAATGATTACTTAGCTTGATCACTGTATTATGCTATTTTACGCTCAGACTTATGTTGATGCACTAATATAAGATCTGAAGTTCAGGTAAGAGGCCTACGCATCTCATGTCATTCTATGTTTATGAATACACAATCAAGGTAGACCTAGTGTGCTTGTGAGATGCTCGTTTCTTAGATCTATATGTTTATACTTTCTATGAGTTTGATCTAGATGAAGGCCAAAATAATTTTTCAACACAAGAGAAATGGAAAAATTTTTAAAACATAAGTAAATGATTTTCCTAGAATTTGTAAATTATTAGAAAATTTTCCAAAGAAAATTCTAGTATATCATGCATATTCCTAGTTGTCTTCGTAAACTACTGAATTTAGATTAAGGTAGTGGTTTTATGAAAATGTCAGCCAAATTTAACTTGGACTAAACATAGTTGAGTTCAATATCTCCTTTGACGACGTGATCTCTAATAAAGTGATGTTTTATTTCAATATGTTTGGTTCTTGAATGATGTACTAGATTTTTGGTTAAGTTAATTGAGTTGATATTATCAATATGAATTTTTATATTCCAAGTTAAAGTATTTTAATGTGTGTATCATCCATAACAATGGTGCTACACACTCACCCATTGCTATATATTCAACTTCGGTAGTAGATAAAACAACACAGTGTTATTTTCTACTAAACTAGTTGACAAGTGATGGTCCAAATAATTGATATCCACCACTTATATTTTTACGATCTAATTTACCGCCAACATAATCAGAGTCAGAGTAACTGATTAGTTTAAAATTAGGTATTCTGGGGTACCATATTCCTGCATTTATTGTACCTTTTAAATATCTAAATATTCTTTTTTACATTAGTTAGGTGAGATTCCTTAGCACAAGTTTAATATCTAGCACATATATTAAATGTAAATAAAATATTAGGTCGACTTACAGCTAGGTATAAAAGGCTACCTATGACACTCCTATAGTATTTTAGGTCTACGAGTTTTCCATTTGGGTCACTATCTAAGGTTGTGTTAGTTGTCATTAGTGTTTTTAATTCTTTGGTATTATCCATTCCAAACTTTTTAAGTAATTCTTTAATATATTTGTGTTGGTAAATATAATTTCCTTCATTAGTTTGTTTAATATGTAATCCTAAAAAATAAGTTAGTTTACCTACAAGGCTCATTTCAAATTCTTGTTCTATTAAAGTAATAAATTCTTATAAAAATTCTGAGTTAGTTGAGCCAAAAATTATGTCATCTACATATACTTGGGCTATAAAGATATCTTGTTTAACTAATTTTATAAATAAAGTTGGATCAATTTGACCTTGGTTGAACCCTTTAGAGATTAGGTAGGAGGCCAGCCTTTCATACCAAGCCCTAGGTGTTTGTTTAAAACCATACAATGCTTTCTTGAGTTTAAAGGCATGGCCAGAATGATGTATATTTTCAAACTCAGGTAGTTAACCTACATAAACTTCTTCTTTTATTAGTCCATTTAGGAAGGCAGATTTAACATCCATTTGATAAAGCTTAAAAGCGTTATGAGCTGTATAGGTCAGTAGCATTCTGATAGACTCAAGTTTAACCACTGGAGTATATGTTTCATCATAGTCAAGTCCCTCTACTTGACTAAACCCTTTGGCTACTAGTTTAGTATTATTTCTAACAATTTCACCATTTTCACTTAGTTTATTTCTGAATACTCATTTTGTTTCTATTACCTTTTTATTATCAGGTAGTGGTACTAAGTCCAGACTTCATTTCTTTCAAATTAGGTCAGTTCTTCCTGTATGACTATGATCTAGTCTGGGTTGAGTAGGGATTCTTCTATTATTTTAGGTTCGATTTTAGAAATTAATGATATTTGACTTAGATTTCTAAAACATGATATAGTCTGAACTCTTAGGTCTAGGTCACCGATAATTTATTCAACTGGGTGGTCTAAGTTAGATCTTATTATTTTAGCCTCAATTAGTGTTTGTTCATTTTCTTGTGATATATTTTGTTCAATTTCATATTCGTCAATTGGATTTTCACTTGCTCCCCTTAGATCAATGCTAGCTCTAGTGAAATCAATTGATTGGTATTGCGATTGAGTTAAGTTAGTTTCTTTAGTGATTTCATCAAATTTTACATTGGTTGTTTCCTCAATTCTTAGGGTAGTTTTATTGTAAACTCTGTATCCTCTACTGTTTAGGGAGTACCCTACAAAGATTCTATTTTCTACTTTTGATGTGAATTTTCCTAAATATTACTCTTATGTTTAGTATATATACAGGGCATCCAAATACCTTAAAGTATTTAATACTAGGTAATTTATTATAGTAGATTTCGAATGGAGTTTTATTATGTTTTTTATTTATTGTTGTTCTATTTTGTACATAGCAGGCTATACTAACAACTTCTGCTCAAAAGTATTTTAGTAATTGATATTCATTAAACATTGTTCTAGTGACTTTTTAAAGAGTTCTATTTTTTTCTTTCTACTATTCCATTTTGTTGAGGTGTATAAGGACATGAGAATTCATGATGACAACTATTTTCAAGGCAAATTAGATTAACGTTATAATTCTTAAATTCACCTTTGTTTTCACTTCTGATTCTTTTGATTTTTTGATCTTTTTCATTTTCAGCTTGTTTGCAGAATTTATGGAACACTTCAAACGTTTCATCTTTATTTTTTAAGAATTTTATCGAAATAAATCTCGAGTAATTATCTATTATTACTAGGCAATAGAGACTCCCATTTATGGATTTAATTCCATGAGAGTCAAATAAGTCCAGGTGCAATAATTCTAGTATTGAATTATTTTTAATTTGATTAGTTGATTTGTGGGTTGATTTAGTTTACTTTCCTTGTTGACAAGCATTCCAGATTGTTGAATCTAAGTTAGGTAATTTTGGTAAGCCTCTAACTAAACCATTTAATTTTGTTAAGTTTTTTCAAGTTTGTGTGGGACATTCTTCTATGTCATAACCAGGTTTCTTATTTTTGTGTCAAGTGACACTGAAGTGAAAAGACAGTTAGGTTGATTGCATAGATGTTGCCCTTCTTGAACCCTTTTATGTTTATGTTAGGGTTATTTAAGTGCTTGATTAAGCATTCAGAAGATAGGAACCTAACCTTATATATTCAGAATCACACAGTTGAGTAATGCTAAGTAAATTATATTTGAAATTATTAACCAATAACACCTTTTTAACAATAAAGTCAGTTTTGAGTTCAATATTACCTATCCTAATTACTTTGAGTTTGTCATTGTTTCTAAAAGCAATTGTTCCTAAGTTTTTGTATAGTAGTTGAGTGAACTTGGTGTGATCTTTAGTCATGTGTCTAGAGCAACTACTATCTAATATCCACTTGGTTTCCTACAAAAGGTAGGAGTCACTTATTAACTAAATCAAGGATTAAGTTTGTTTTAATTTTAACTTGAGCTTGAGTTTAATTTAATTTAATTTAATTTAATTTCAAGTTTTTTTAAATTTATTTTAATTTATTTAATCTAGTTTATTTTTAATTAATTAAATTAAATTTATTCCATTTTATTTTAATTTAATTTTTTAATTTTATGTCAATTTAATTTAATTTTAAGTTAATTTTAATATTATTTTAATATTTTTAAAATTTAATTTAATTTTAAGTTAATTTATTTTTATTTTATTCTAAGTTAATTTTTTTTAATTGATTTTGAATTAAATCCTTAGTCATATTACCCAATCTATATTTTCAATCAGGGGATCCTATAATGTTGGGAGATGAGTTTAGATGGAATTTGTAGGGTTGTGTTTAACTTTGTCTTAGATTCAAGTTTAGCTTTGAGTTTAACAAATAGAAATTCTTCGGATAAACTTCTAGGCTATGGTGAGTTACCTTGATATCATTAGAGTAACCATGTTTTTGAGGTTTTCCAAATAGTCCTATCCACTGAACTTAATAATAAAACTTTAGTCTAACCAGCTAGGGTTGATAAGGGGTAGCTTCAGTTAGTTCTACTACACCAAATGCACCATGTCGAAGTCATATCTTCCTAGACATGCATAGACAGAGTTTATCTAACCTACTATCATCCAAAACTTTTTCAGTGTCATTTTATCAAGTTAAACTTTTATCCCTTTTGATCTAATCCTAATTACTCTATCTGGTAACCTATTATTTTAGAGGTGCCAGCTAATTTAGAGTCTCCCCTTGAATTATTGAACCTTTAGGTTTTAGATTTATGTCGATTACTTTTATAGTTAAATAGACTTGATGATAGTTTGAGTTTGAGTTGGTTTTGTAGTTATTTGATTTAAATTTATTTTTTCGATTTGGATTTGGTTTAGTTGATTTTGTTTTATGTTTTTGATTTTGGTTTGGGTTAGGTTTAGATGGATTTATGTAATGAATTTCATGTTTGGACATATAGAATTGATTGAGTCCTACTTATGTGGTATAAATGTTTTAATTAGGTTTTTGTTTTAGCTTATGACTGATATAAATATTTATTTGTTGAGCTGGACTTGTATCCGAGCCCAGACTTATTATATGTAGCTTTTTGGATTTTAAGAATTAAATCTAAGTTTTTTGATCTAGTTGTGAAGAATTCTAATAATCCTTTAAGATTATTAATTTTATTTTTTAAATTTATGTTTTCCTCCTCAAGTTTTATATCTTGATTTTGATTTTTAATTTCTTCTTTGAGGTGTTGGAAGTGATTCATTTTGTTTTAAATATTTAATTATTTTTTGTTTAAACATGCAATTATTCTAAAAATTTGGAGGTTAAGATGGAGGATACCTCATTCGAACCTTTGGAAATGAGTGTTGACTCATAGCTTGATTAGTCCTCAGACTCGTTTTCTGATTTCAGTTCCGTTGCCATCAATGTGAGGTAATTGTGATGCTTCTGATCTTCAACATCCGATTCTTTTGAGGATGACTCGTCCCACGTCGCCTTGAGTGCCTTTTTCTTTCTGGTTGGTTTGGGTTTTTCGTATTTCATCTTCAGACACTCGTTCTTGTAGTGTCCTTTCTTGTTGCACCTGTTGCATGTGATCTTTGCCTTCAAGTCACTTGCTTTGATCACCTTTTGTAAGTCCTTCTTCATGAAGTTGTTCTTCCTTCTCGTGAACATTATTCTGACCATGTTCACAAGTTGTTCTTCTTCATCTTCCAAGTCAGATTTAGATTCTGGCTCTGGTTTGTGCTTGTATTTAGCTTCTTTTGAGGGAACTACAAAAAGAGCAATACCTTTCTTGACCTGCTTTGAGTTAGTCTGTTCATGGAGTTCAAGTTCACAAAACAACTCATCTAGTTTTAATTTAGACAAATTCCTTAAAATTTTGTAGGCATCCACGATGGATGATCATAGTGCATTCGAGGAAATACATTTAGTGTGTACCTTATAAGATCACGGTTCTCCATCTGGTGGTCAATTGTGTGAAGTTTGTTGAGGATATCATTTATCCTTGCATGTAGTTGACTTGTAAATTTTCTTTCCTATATTTTTATGTTAAATAGTTTATTTAAAAATAAATCCCTTTTTGTTACTTTTGCGTCGTTGGTTCTCTCGTGCAATTCTATGAGTTTGTCTCATAGCTCCTTCGCGTTTTCATGTGGGTCGATTCGGTTCAGTTCTTCCTTCTTTAGCCTGCACTGGATTGTGTTGAGAGCTTTGAAGTTGATCTGAGTCTTCTTTTTTATTTTCGGATTCCAATTTTCCTGGTCCATTGGAATTCCGACGTTGTCGACGGACACCTTGTGTCCTTTGGTGATGCTGAACCATTGATCGAAGTTGGTCTTCAGGTACACCTCCATCTGTTTCTTCCAATATGAAAATTCATCACAGTTAAAGAGGGGAGGACGTATGGTAGAGTATCCCTTGTTTTGAGCCATGAACCTTGCACACAAAAGAGGAAAAGGTAAAAAAAAAATCCCAAGACTAGGTCTTAGATTAGTAGTGTGGGAGAAGAAGAAAAAAATATTAAGACTCGATTGGTGTTGCACTAATTAAGAGTTGTTTGCAACGAAAAAAAAATTATCCAAAAAGGTAATTGTACCAGTCTGGAAAAATTTGAATTAAAACGAAGTTACGCAGCGGAAAATGAAAGAAACAAACAATGTTAACACAAGTAGGTTTTACTTGGTTCGGAGTCTTTGATGACTCATACTCCAAGGCCTGCACTTGTCAAGTGCTTTCGTTGGGCAATCCACTAATAATTCACAAACTGTGTTACAAGATAAGTACAGGAACAAAAAATAAAGTTACTGATAACAAGGAAAATATGAAAATCTAAGTCGTTGGTTGTCAGAGGAGCTTCACAGTGTCGCAGGAGATTTTTTGAAGCACCGAGCAAGAAGGAAACTTGTCACAATTGTTGTTTTAAAGATCTAAGTTGAAGGCCTTTAAATGGGTACATTCCGAGCGTCTGGAACTGGGGCGCCTGGACCACGTGACTCGTCCAATCGACGCACTCCATGTCAGCTTGTGGATGATTTTTCGATTCTGGGCGCCTGGATCACCTGGGTGCTCAGATTGCCTGGGCGCCCGGAGTCCGGACACCCGGACTCCTTCCGAGCGCTCAGATCCTTTTCTTTAGCATCTTCCACCTATAAGAAAAGATTAGTCCAAACAATCGAAAAATATATTTTATCCTGCAAAACAGAGCTATCACAACATGAAAAAAATGTAAGTATTAATTAGATCCTGTCTCCACGAGACCAGGACCTAGTCAAGACTCAACTTAGATTTCTAAAATGAACCTAAATTGGATCGACACCTACAATTCCCTCAATGGAGAACACATCCTCATTAGATCTCTCCTCCAGTTGCTTACCTTCACTTACCATTTGCAGTCACTTGACTTGCCTCTGACCCACCAGGTCTTCTCACCAGTTGTCAGGTCTGCTGACCCAACTGAATTTTGGTCGGTTGTCAGGTCCCGTCGACCCAACCAGACTTTCTGCTAGATATCAGACCCCGCGGACCTATCTAGACTTTCCACCAGCTATCATACCCACAAATCTAGCTAGATTTCAGCCTGGCGTCAGGTCCATCGGACCAATGAACTCCTACACACTTGGTAAAATAATTAGACAAACAACACATTTAATTTTAACATATTTATCATACATCAAAACTAGATTATTAATGCAACCTGCACCAACACTATTTTCTTCCTTTGACCCACACTTGGTAGTCCTCTTTATCATCACATCAATAATGATGGAAGTTAATTTTTTTATTTATTAAATGATAAATTATTAATGTTATTATATATGTATTGTTTAATTAATATTAGTATTTATATGTCATTAAATTAATGTATTAATATTGATTTTTTTTCAAGTGAATGAATATTTAAAGTGGGGAAGGAGAAGGGGAAGAATTTAATTCTCATGGAGTGGGGAATAGAAATTTCTTTATTAGAGAGAGTTGTCCAATTGTCATCCCTAGATTATGTAAGAAAAATAAATCATGGATTTAGTTTATAGCACATGGTCAAGTGATTAGGGATGGACTAAATTTCACAGTGATGCATAAGCTACAAGTTAGATTCTCCATACCTTTCATAAATGATTAGAAACGCAAAACAAAATATTAGAGAAAACACTAAAAAAAAATCCTTTACATTTTAGAATTCTCAAAAGATATCTTACCTTCTCCTTAAACAATCATGTTTATTTATTTTTTTGGATTGAGCTCGCTCAAACACAAGGCCAATTGCTGAACAAAGGCGGAGAAGTCCCAATTTCACCATGCATATTCTTACATAATTCGGACTCCATTTTAAATTAGAAATAAATTAAAAATGCCAGCTTCGAAATAACCACTAATCCAATGTGGGCCCGCCCTTCTGGCATTCAGAGCTTTTTGTACTTGGAACTCGATCCAAATGTGACGTATTATTGATTTTGAGTATTACTTGGATAGATTGCCTTCAAATGCAAGAATTACTCATTGAGGATCAATCGATAATTAAGCTGATATAACAATTTATAGACAATAATTATTTTTCTGGTCTCTGTAGTTTTAAAATGCCAGGAATAAAATCACGTTCAGGTATATCGATCGATGTATTAGGTATTAATTCTCTAGCTTAAAAAAGAATGAGAAAACGAGCAACATGCCTTTACAAATTTTTCAATGAGCACACCAAGTTAATTAACCGGCGACCACATTAGCCGCTGTCTTCGGTGATTTTCCGGCAAACGCGAGCCTGTCGGTACACTTGGCCTTCTCCACAATAGTAACCCTGCTCCGGCGCGCAGTGCTCGTCGCGGGAGCAAATGCAAAGGCCTTCCAGCGCACAACCGTTGCCTTCCACCACAACCTCCTTTCCTCGTAGTCCCAGCACCGCATCCGTCCACTCCGAGGAGAACAACCCCTCGCCATCGTACCTGCGCATCACCCTCAAGAACTTCTGCAACCTCGCTCCCAATTTGTCCTTCATCCCGATGAACCCCACGTTTCTGTTCTTCCCCCAGTGCGGCAACCCGCGGTACTTGAACAGCGCCATCTGCTCGATCTCCTCCAGCACCGCCTCGTGCAGCCGGGCCTGCCGCGGGTCTCTGGCGCGGTAGTAGGTGATGTCGACGTCGACAGCGTCCTCCGTCTTGCCGAGATAGGCCGTGGAGTTGCGGACGAAGCGCATGAGGAAACCGAAGTAGAGGTCGGGGCCGCAGAGCGCGCCGGAGTTGGCGTCGCGGAGCTTCTTCACGTCGGCGACGAAGTCGGTGATGTTGGCGAAAGGGATGCTCACGGCGGTCTGGTGGTAGAAGAGTCCCTTGAACCGCGGGTCCCATCCGCAGGCCGTGACAAGGCCGTCCTCAGCGCTCCGCAAGCACGAACCTGTTTAAAATTTCCCTTAAATTAATTAAGGATAATTAATGAACTATAAGATTCGTTCGTCAAAATTAATTAATTAATGCATGCCGGAGCTTTGCATGTCGCTTTGGTTTCCGATGACCGGATAACCGGTGAATCCAAGCAAGCCGCCGCTGCCGCCGTTGTTTTTGAAGCCCATTCCGAGCGAAATGAGAGTCCGTACTTGTAGCTTGGACAGCACGCATTTGATATTTGCGTCTTCTGTTACTTCCGCTAATTTTTCTGCTATTTATTTAGTAAAGTTAATTAATTAGGTAGAATTGTGATTAGATATTGAGCGTCGACATGACCTGCGGCACGAGTGGAGGCGATGAAGAAGGTGGGCTGAGGTCGAAAGCCTATAAAATCATTTCTGCCGTTTCCCTTGGTGGTGACGGGGAGTTTGAAGTCGTCTCGGTAGACGACGATGGCCTGAGAAGGATACCAGATGATGTCGCCGTAGGGCGTCGTGGCGGCGAAGGACGAGATGGATTGCTCGAACGTTGCGTCGCTGACGACCCTGTTGGTGACGGACCGCTTGAACATCGGCTCTAATTGGAGGGTCACCTGAGTTTAAAGTTAATTAATTGTCACAAATGAATATTAACATACAGTTAATGTTGTATTTGCACTACATGTATACACGAAATTCTACTTATGAATGCAAAGTTAATTTGACGACATTGTATACATGGAAATTTTAAAGGAAAGGGCAAATAAAAGTCACACGCCATTTTATTTTTGGATATCTAGTAATTAAGGACCGTGCTCTGATTACGCATGACGTATCGAAGTGAATAATTAATAATCGATAAAACTGGGGATCGATCCATTGCATTGGAGATTACCATGTTTTATGTATGAAAAAAAAAATAAAAAATTATAGAATATATATAACTAATATTAGTTTAATTAAGAACCTGAGAAATAACTCCGAGAACGCCGAGAGAAACCTTGGCGGCCAAGAGATCAGGATGATGCTCGCCAAGGCTCACGATCTTGGCGTAGTATCCATCCGCCGATGGGACAGCACTGGGGACCACCAGCCTCATCCCCACCACGTACTCGTGCACCGCCGATCCCTTGCCGACCGCCGAGCTGCCGTGGGAGCCGGTGCTCAGCAGGCCGCCCAGCGTCACCCCTTCCCAGTACGGAGAGTGCGGCAGCGCCATCCCGCCGGCCGCCGCCGCGTCGAGGAGCGACCGAAGCGTGATCCCTGCCTCGAACGTCATCCTCGCCCCGTACGCGTCGGTGCTCACCGTCCGGTTGAGCCGCTGGGTGCTGATGAGGAGGCCCGGCCGCCCGTCGGGGCCGGCAGGGCACGACAGCTTCGGGATGCTGTGGGAGTACGCGGTCACCACCTTCATGCGATGCCTCCTGACGGCGGCGTCAGAGACGGCGCGCAGGAGCTCCTCCTCTGTGGAGGGGTAGGAGACGGCGGCGACGTGGCAGGTGCTGCGATCGGGAAAGGCGCCGTAGGCGTTGGTGAGGGTGCAGTTAGTGTTTCCGGACTGGCACAAGACGACCGGCCCCGGAGGCGAGCCTTGGACGACCAGGAGGAGGTGGAGCATTAGGAGGAGAAACAGGGCAGGGAGGGTGGAGAATTGCAGGGGAAGGGACGGAGCAGTACTCATGCTGGCAATTGACTATGACCCAGGCGGCAAGGCAAAAGCTCATCTGCTCATGTTTGCAGTTCCTTCCCTATAAATAAACTCCACGTGAGCCGCTCTGTGTTACGTTGCAGTTCTTGATTGTTCCAGGCCTACATTTGAAAGTCATGCTTGCCTTTGACGAAAACCGCGTCAGATTACACATGCGTTGTTGGAGCCTATCTCGCCGTTCAGTTTTAGCTCTATCCCATTTTGGAGTAGTTAGTTGTTTGTTCGACAAGAAATCCAAATTATGGCGCATAACATTCAAGGAACGGTGGTATTCCATAATGTAATGTTATTTATTATTTGGAGTATTTTTTTTATTCGTCTCCGGTACGACAGTTTAAAAAAAAAAGTTTCAGTCAACTAATACTTTTACTTTTTAGAATTAGATGGTACTCAATTGAAATTATAATTGAATTTAAAAATATAAGTATTACCCAAATCAAATGGCTAATAATTCTCCTAAAATATTAAAAAAAAACATTTACATAGTCAAATAGAAGTATTAAATAATTTCATAATATTTATTGATTCAGTCCGACAACTGAGTAGATAAGCGGTCGATGACGAGATAAGAATATTGATGGAGAAAGGACTTCAGAAATTATGGACCTATGCACACCATAGATAAGGTCAATGAGAACATTAGAGCAAGAACAAGGAGGGGTCCTTGGCTTAGATACTTCGACACTCAAATTACAACTGATAACAAATACTAAAATGGATGAACACTAGAACAGTAGTGTAGATATGTGTGTGTACCTAACCAACAGATACTGCCCCTCTTAACCTTCGCAATGATAAGGAGTTAGAGAATGTCAAGTATCAAAATATGTTAGGTAGTGGAGGATGTACGACTACCCTCCCTTAGGCAAAGGAAAGTTCTGTGGTGTGTATATTATTGGAGCAATCAGTGTGACCCTAGGTTTTGATGTTTGAGTAAATGTTTGCTCATGAAAAGTGAAGAGCGAGAAGTTGAGCCTGGAAGTTCGACTAGCTCTTAGGCCGATCGGCTATATACACAGAACCTTACCTATAAAAAGTGAGAAGCTAAGCGCCAGAAATTAATAGTCTGTTTGATTATGCACACCCTAACTTTGATAGCACTTCATCTTAAGCTTGACTATTGCATTCCTTTGATCTTAACTATCATCCTATATTCCTTTTTGGTCATCCACATGCAGCACGTTGTATCATTTACCTTATAAGAAAAAACAACATGCAAACGGATTCATAAAAAAGATAGTCAATCGCGTTGCTCTGTGCGCTTCGACACGTACCTGGAGGATTTAATTTTGAATCTTTTTCATAAGTAGGAATTTTTGTTTATAAATGGTCCAATGCGAGATTAATAGATGAGACTCAGCTAAGTAATCACGTTTGAGTACTTTCCGCTGGCAAAATACTAATCAGGTCTACTTTCTTCAAAGTTTGTCTTTGATGGGTCAGACTTTATTAAGGTCGACCTTCCTTCGGGTCGGACTTCAGTCAAGTCGGAAGATGGGCCTTCCGTTAGGTTTAATTTGACTTCTCAAGAGATTGACCTTCAAGTCAGACTTCAATGAAGTTGGTCTTGGACTCTAGGTCGGGCTTCAATGAAGTCAAGATGACTTCTCAAGTAGTCGGCCTTCAGTCAGGTCTGAGAATTGAACAAAGATCTTCATCTCTGATAACTGAGAATTCAGAGAGGTAGGAGGGTGACTGAGTAAGTCAGACCTTGAAGGAAAATGGAGAAAACGAAAGGTGAAAATGAACAGAAAAAAAATAGATAATAATGGAACTTGCTAACCTTGATACTCCAACTGGTTAGCTTAAAAGAGTAAAAATGATATCTCTTCCCAAAAAGAGATACATTTGTGGCTGATCGGTGCTTTAATAATTGCCGTGTCAAATCAGGATTTCAAATGGAGAAGGATCAAATTAGGATAGTAGCCAAGACTTAATTTGACTCGAGTTTATCTTTATTTTGACTTTTAGTTTTACTTTGAAGTTGAGCATGCCACTGCCACGTGATGCTGATTATCTCCGCCACGTCAATTAGCGTAATTGAAAATATGATCTCAAGCATCTGAATTAAGCTATTTGAATTAAGAGTTATCTTATTTATTTTTAAATTTAAATTTGATAAATAATGATCATCTAAATTTTGAGTATGAAATCCTTATTATAAAAATAAAGTAATTTTTTTCAATCTCTCTTTTCTCTCGTTCTTTTTTAATATCTCTTATTTACTAATTTCATAAATATAATAATAAAAAATAGAAGAAAGAGAAGGTAGTTGATGAAGTATGTAATGAAAAATGATTAAAATTTTATATACAGTAATAGAGAAATTACTCTGAATATCCTTTGTCTTACATATGACAATTCCCTTCCTTACTAGGTTCAAACAAATAAAATAATGTGCGTATTAGAAATGTTAATGAAAACTGGGGTAAGTAGGAGATTTTATTATCAAATGGATTTTAGTTTCATATTAGAAATTTCATCGTAAGTTTATTGGTTTATATTATTGTACATGCACGATGTGAACAAATATATGAGAAAAGATTCTCTCTCACGTGTGGATGCACGGAGGGGTGTAAATTCGGACTCGAATTACATTGAACTAAGTTGACTCGTGTACGAGCATGATTTGCACATATCGAATGTCAGACCGATTAGGTTTGAGCACGGTCTTCTTTCCCGGCTTCTTCCTCTTTACCATGTACTCGCTTGGTAGATTTGTTTGTGATGGTAGTTGGGTACAATCTTAATTCATCATGATCCATCAGTTCTTTGTGGCGATCACGGTGTGCTGTTGTATTATGAGAAACAGATGATCTAAGAGAATCTCAAATTACAATAGGAGGTGAGATGAATCTGTTTCAAGAAAACTGTATTGAGCCGATACCTGGGGATCTTCCTTCGACCATCAACTCTCAACTCGATGACACTACTTCCCGACTTAGGATAGCACTCAGAGTCTTTGCTTCCCAATTAAAGTACTCGGTAGCTACACTCTGTATGCACTGGAACGACTCTGCTTTTCGACTCGGCACTCGAAGCATTCAGCTGACTCGATTATCCACTCATACTCAGTTAGGACTCAATCTCGGTAAGAAGAAATAATATTTTTCAAATAATCCAGCAGCTTGACCTAATTTGAAAGGCCAACGGTTTGAAATTATCATCTCGATAAATAAATTGAAATTAATTTTATATAATATTAATTTAGTTAAAATTCACACATTGTAGGTGTTTCGATAAATTCTTCCCTTTTTATTCGCCTTGTTTTGATGTTTATTTGACGTGTAGTCTCCTTCTCTCTGTTCGAGCCTGTACCTCGTGACCACTGGCCAGAGCATTCCTACATCACACATGCCTCCCCAGTAGCCGTAGATCTTGCATGATGGACGAGAGATCTATACCTGTTTCTGTCACCGTTCCTGGCCTTCCTCGCGGTTTTCTAGCACATGCTAACCCTCAAGTCAAGTCTCTAGTCGAGTTGCTATCTTTTTGACGTGCTCTGATCTCAGTCATGTAGCGTGGAGGCGGGGAGGTTTAATTAGTTTGGATTAGATCTCCTCTCTCGATACGGGCCGTTGGTCGCTCATTATTTTGCCTTTTCCCCACCGTTCTTACGGCTTTGTCACCGGTGCGGAGATCGATCGAGCTTAGGTGCATATTGTGTTTGTTAAAATAACGATTTGCTTCCTTTTGACTGGAAACGAGGAAGCTGCATCTCAAGAGCAGGGCTCGACGTCGCCTAGAGGAGAGCAAAAGGGAGCTCTCCACTCCAGTCCTCTTTCCTCCTGTCGTTCCCTTCCCTCTTGTAATCTTCGCTTCCTCCGGTTTCTTTCTTTTTTTTTTTTTTTTCTGGACCAAAGGTCGAGTCTTGTGACGCATAGCTGAGTTCTTGACCATCAAGGATGCCGCAGTACCGGCAGCAGGGTCAGTGGAGTCTGGAGGGCCGCGGGCAGGTCATAGATCTGCAGACTGCCGTTAAAGATGGGATCCTTGGCGGCCGCATAGGCGGAGGCCTCTTGGCAGAGAAAGACGGAACCTTGGTGACAGCAGCGGAGAAGTTCGACCTCAAGAAGATGGTCGATGAACTCGACTCGGCGGTGGGAGAGGACGTGCCCTCGGTGTTTATCTGCCCCATCTCACTCGAGCCCATGGTGGATCCTGTGACACTCTGCACCGGTCAGACTTACGAGCGCGCCCACATCCTCAAGTGGATCTCGCTCGGGCACCTCAACTGCCCCACCACCATGCAGGAACTCTGGGACGACGATGTCACTCCCAATCACACCCTCCGCCAGTTGATCCTTGCTTGGTTCTCGCAGAGACACCTGCTCTCGCAGAAGAGATCCGAGGATGTCCAAGGCCGCGCCGCCGGGCTCGTCCAAAGCCTGAAGAAGGCCAAGGGGCAGGCCCGAGTTCAGGCTCTCAAAGACCTTCTAAAGCTCATCCTCGACCAACCTTCGGTTGAAAAGACAGTAGCGGACTCCGGCGGCGTCACGCATCTTTCTTCTCTCCTTGGCCCATTCACTTCCCACGCCGTTGGCTCCGAGGTGATCGCCATTCTTGTAAATCTTAGGTTGGGAACCGATGCAAAGACTAATCTGATGCAGCCTGCGAAGATTTCGCTCGTTGTGGACATGCTAAATGAAGGAACGATCGATACTAAGATCAACTGTACCAAGTTCATCGAAATGCTGATGGGGGAGAAGAGCTTCCGGTCAGAGCTTGTATCAAGCCCCAGTCTTTTGGTGGCGCTGTTGAGATTGGTGAAGGATGAACGACATCCAAACGGCATTGCGGCGGGGCTTAGCTTGCTCAAATCAGTCTCCTTCCACGAGCATGTCCGGAGCTTAATTGTCAGCATCGGAGCCATACCTCAGCTCGTGGCGCGACTGCCAAATCTGCTTCCTGATTGCTTGGAACCAGCTTTGCACATATTGGATAATCTCTCTGCAACTGCAGAAGGTCAAATGGCATTGAAGAATTGCCCTCAAACCATTCCAATTGCCGTGAAGCTTCTGATGACATCTGAAGCTTGTACGCGGCATGCGGTGTCTATATTGTGGAACACCATTAACCTTGCCCCTGATGTATGTGCTTCACTTGCCATAGAAGCCTGTCTGGGTGCGAAGCTATTGTTTGTCATCCAGAGTGGTTACGATTCAGAGCTAAAACAGAGGGCTGCCTACCTACTGAAGCTCTGTAGCCTCAATTATACCACTACCCGCTTCATGTCAAAATGCAAGCTAACCAGGACAATTCAATAACAGAAGATGACCATGGTACAATGCTTTCAATATGTTTGGGTTTTCTTCTTGTTTCTGGAACTTGATGAAGCTCTGGCGATGCTTAATTTTTGAGCTGGACCGGCTACATTAATTGCTAATGGCAGCAAAGAAGTAGATGTACTGGAAAAAACAATGGCCGGCATATTGATTCTTCTCAGATGTACAGTGTGTATACTTGTAGTTGCCATTCTTGCAACAAGAAGAAAGCATATGTACATAAGAGCAAAGCTTGGATCCAATGCTCAGTGATGTAGAGGTTGTCTCATTAAGTTGGTCAGTCTCGGTTACCAGGTATCATTGTTACCTGTGATTGTAGTGATTGATTTTCAGAACGTGGGTTTGGGGAGATATTGTAATCTTCTTTCTGTAATTGCTAATTTAAACTGATAGAAATTAACAACTTCATTCTGTTTCATCAAGTGAATCATTCTACAATAATGCCATCACCACCCTAAATGTTGCAGTCTGTCATGCATTCTGTTTCTGTCATTACATTAATTGATGCATATTCTTTGAAGATGATAAATTTTAGCGACTTTCACCATAATTTTGTTGAAGATAAATAATGAAATCAATGACAACGGCATGGTGGAACGGTCGACGGAAAAGGCTACAAATGTGGTTGGATTTGAGATGTGAGTTTGGTGTATGATTGCAGTGGTGAATGAAAGGATAGGAGATTGATCGAAGGGTGCCAATAATGTTAGCTTATGCCACAGTGCACGCCGGTCCAGTCCTGCTTTTAGTCCAAGGCCCCATGGAGAGGTGCCAAGGAAACAGTTTTCAGTTTATGGGGCAATCTGGCCACATGTGGTTGTTCCCCCTAACCAACAACACTTCTCATGATGAGGTTTTGTTGGATTGCAAACAAATGCCAGTTGGGACACCAATATTCTGTTCAATTCAATTCAGTGTTTTTTTTTTTCGAACTATTCGGTTAAATGCCTTTCCTCTAATAATTGGATTTGCGTTTCTTCATCTTCACACTTGTTCTACACAGGTTGTGTAAATTGGTGACAATCCGTGACGGGTTTGACCCTTTACCGTTCACTGCCTGTCTGAGCTTGTTGAACGTTTTTTCACATCACGTATAAAACAATATCTTTCATTTTTAATCAAAATATCTATATTACCAATTTTGATGAAACTTAAAAATAAAATTATGTTAATATATTTTTTTTCTATTCACATCAAAAATAATTTAAAATTTTATTAGTAATTTTCACATATACATTAATTAGAGATCTAGAGTTTATTATTGAAAATTTTTCTCATTAATCAATCAGGGGTCTAGAGTTCATGACTCAGTTGCATCATGATGCGGCGAAAAAGAGGGGCCCGTACGACGTGGGTCAGTTGCCAAGGTGGAGGTCAAAGTCAAGGTGGCCACCGCCAAGGTGGCAAAGAGTAGACCTGCAATGGCCGAGTGCAGACGACTACAACGACTGATCGGATGAGTCAGCATCCGGTCGGAAGAAGACGTGCCCGAGCGGACCACCCGTCCGGCTTAGGGTAACTCGGTAAGATCACCAGACACTCTGTGGAGCAGCGAGACACTAAGGAGACCGAAGAGCTACTGAGGCCGACTAAGAGGAGTCCTGGCAGAACGGCTACCTCACTCGGCCAAACAGCAGGATCATGTTCGTATCTCTCGATATCCTTTTAGGAGATAGTGCCGCTAACACCAAGCATGGTCGATAGACGGATTGTACGGCCGAAGCTTCTTCTGTCTTGTCAGGGATATGCATGCATTGTTAAGGTATGGTGTTAGATGCACTTTCTTGGCAGGTCCTTTCATAGGACATATTGGAGAACATGCCCATGCCTCGAGGAGCGTGCACGTCGCCCACCAGGGCTCTATATAAAGGAGGGTCCATCATCGGCGGAGGTACGCGTTATGAAGTTTTTGCGCTAGTTCTACTGTTGCTCCGCTCTCTTCCACTATTTCAGTGGGTGACTTGATCGTCGGAGGGTCAGCACTGAGGACCCCTTCCCTAGCTCGGCACTAACATTACTTGTTTTGCAGAGCGGAGCGAGGTCTATAGTCGATTAGCGAAGCCACCACATCCCTAGTTTTCCACCTTCCCGCTTTCGGACAGGATCACAATATATTATTAGAAAATTTTCTCATTAAACAATCAGGGATTTAGAATTCGAGACCCAGCTGCGGCATATTATTAAGAATTTTTCTCATTAATTAATTAGGAATATAGAGTCTTTTTAATCCCACATCTTAGGATTGACAATACTACGAGTAGAGAAACTTCTATAAATACTTTAGGTCGACGACGTTATAAAACATACTTTTCTTGACTTTTTGGCTAACATCAAGAATGATATTAAATTAATTTTTTATAGGGGTCCAACGTCACCCTTGCATTTGCATGGGTCTAGCACTCTTATCCAATTTATGGGCACGTCACCAACCCAATTTATGGGCGACCTTTTGGATAAGATTAAGTGTAGTATTTGTTCTTATAAAATTTATGTATTATTGAGAATTTTTCTCATTAATCTATTAGAAATGTAGAGTTCTCTTTAGTCCAGCATCTTAGAATTGATAGCATTCGAGCAAAGAAGCTTCCATAAATATCTTATGCTAGTGATATTAAAAAATATACTTTTCTCGATTTTTTTTGGCTAAGATCAAGTATGATATTAAATTAATTTTTATAAGGGGAAGTCCATTACCCGCATTGATGTATTGTATTACACACGCAATTAAGGACGGAGCCACATATAGCTTTGGTGGGGCAGTTGCCCGACCTCAATTTTTTGTAAGTACCCCACTAAAAAAATAAAAGTAGGGGCAATACTAACAAATTAAAACTATTTTATATAGGTCAATTCTTCTTCCCCTATTATCTTTAGGTCAATCTTCTTTCCGCTAAGGTAGCGGATCTACCTTTTTGGGTCAATCTTCTTCTCTTAGATCTCTCCTTGCATTGCCCCACCTGTAGAGAGGCTTGTGATGCGGTGATAAAGGGGGCCCGCCCGGCATGGGTCAACTGCCAAGATGGAGGTCAAAGTTAAGGTGGTCAACACCAGAGTGTCAAAAGGCTCGCTTACGGTGGCCGGGCCGAGGTCAACTACAACGGTCGGTCGGGGCAGTCAGTGTCTGATCGGCAGGAGACTTGTCCGAGTGGACCACCCGTCTAGTTTGGAACAATATGATAAGATTGCCAGACGTTTTATGTGGAGCAGCAGAACACTAAAGAGACCGAAGCGCTTGTCGGATCGGGAGGGACAAGCTACTATATCCAGTCATCGCAAGGAAGAGCAGCTGAGACCCACAGAACGGAGGGGTCGGTCGAGCACCTACCCCACTCCGCCAAACAATGGGCCATTGTCATATCTCTCTATATCCTTTTGGGAGATAGTGACGTTGACATGAGGCAGGGTCAACAGGCAGATCGTATGGCGGAAGTTTCTACTATTTTGTCAGGGATATGCATGTCTTGTTAAGGCATGGTATCAGAGACACTTTCCTAATTGGTTCTTTCATAGGACACATGGGAGAACATGCCCATGCCTCGAGGAACGTGCACGTTATCCATCAGAGATCTATATAGCTCCACTTTCTCCACTTTCCTCTATAGCTCCGGTGACTAACTTGAGTATCGGAGGGTCAACGCCGGGGACCCATTCCCTAGCTTGACACTAACATTGTTTGTTCTATAGAGCGGAGCGGGGTCTATAGCCAGCCAACGCAGTAGACATATCTCTAACTAGCTACGTTCCCATTTTTGGACAGGATCAAGAGGCATTGCCCCATCTTTCAATCAAATCCGTTTAATATTGTCATTCTCTAATCCCTTATATTTTACATTTTAAATAACACCTTTTCCCTCCAATTATCCTTTTTTCCTCTGGTTCTATTTCTGAGATTTAATGAGATCTTTTCAAATCTCCATTCATGTTAAAATGGCTCAATCAAACCACATCTAGGACGTGATCTATATATCTATATATCAGATGATGTTCGTTGAAGAAAAAATTGTCTGAGAACCACTATAAGAACATTGATATTTAGCGACGAAACATATATTGTGACCTTTGCTACCTTAACACATCCTCCCTCTATGCCAACCCGTTTATATGCTTAGCCAACTCAATATTGTGACAATGCCGCATAGACCCGGACCCATGTATAGTACTCACATGTCTTGATGCTCCACATTCACATCAAGACTAGATCCATCAGAGGTGCCACGATTTTAGAGTACCCTTTGATGGAACTCTTGGATCCAACTCCGGGCACCCAGACCAACTCCGAGCGCCCAGACCAGCTTCGGAAGCCTAGACAAACTCCGGGCGCCCAGACCTCCATGGGCCTTGACTGTGCTCGGGTGCATGGACCCCTTTTTCTAGCTTTTTGATTTCATGCATCACAAGATTAACACAACAAGCAATAAAATGGAAAGAAGAGTAGTAATATCTTTGATAGTCTCTAGGTTGTCTGATCCTGACTTTGAGTTTCATTTAAACCCTAGGTCGAATTGATGCATAATGTTTCCTCAATTGGGAACACGTCTTTACTAGATCTCTCCTCCAGTTGCTTACCTTTACTTACCATTTGTAGACTTAATTGACCTTGATATCTTAACTCACTAGGTCTTCCTACCAGATGTTCCATCTGGACTTTAGCGAATCGTATGATCCTCCCTGACCCGACTGGACTTCCTGCTAACTGTCTAATTCTCTTTGATTCAGCTAGACTTCCTGCCAATCATCTAGTCCTTCGCTCACCCGACTGAACTTCAGCATGGTGTCTGGCTTTTATCAAGTCTTTCAGTCCTACATATTCGGTAAAGGTATTAGATTACACAAAATCTAACTTTAACTATTTATCATATATTAAAACCAAAGTTCAATTATTAGTGTTAACTGTACTAACTGTTTCATTTTTTGAAGAGCATCCCTTGCAAGCCATGAAGGATTGCAAGGAAGGAACTGATCCTTCAATTCCTTTTTCAGTGCATCCCAAGTGCTAATCTTCTCTCTGTTGGCACTAGCATCATTTGATAGGTGAGCCCGCCACCATAGTTTGGCATCACCACATGGATACATACTTGTGATGGGTGATAGTAGTCATTTTGGCTTGATATTTTAGTTCTATTTTGGGAGATTCTGCCTATTTATTGAGCTTAAAGTCTATCCCTAACCTTGATAAATGATTTAATTCACCAATTTAGGTTTTGATGAATTTTTATGATAATTGTGGGGTTATTTGAGAAATATTCTTTGATTGATTTTTGTAGGTGATGAAGGAGGAGGAATCCGTGGCATTTATCAAATTTGGAATTACTGAAGCAGCTTAGGAGCATTACAACCGTTCAGATCAAATCTGGATTATTGACCGTCGTTGGATGGGAGCTACGAGAGGCTATACAAGACCTTTGTTTGCAAATTAATGTTGTTTTTGGTTCGATTTTCTTAACTAAACGGAAACCCCATAGAAGCATGTATAAGGCTTCGATTTCAGAGTTATAAGACTTTTGCAAGGTCTTTGGGAGATGAACTTGGGTTACCTTTCACTATGCTAGTTAAG
>JBBMJZ010413104.1:1401116-1419570 GCA_037833815.1 Zingiber zerumbet | reverse complement strand
TTTCTTTATTTTGTGTTAAGTATGAGGTAGTCACCCCGCACATGGAAGACTTGTTCGTCTTTCATGGGAGATCACGATGAAATATTGAAGGAAGGACAAATCTTCACTATTATCACGTTGAAGCATTTTATGAACTGGTAGATTTGCAACTTCAAGAGTTGAACAATCACTTTAACGAGGTGAACACGGAGTTGTTGTTATGTATGAGTTGTCTTGATCTATCAAATTCATTCTATGCTATGATAAAAGAAAATTACTTCAGTTTGCACAGTTGATGAAGTATTTGAAGAAATATCTTGGTTAGACTTAATATTAAAATTATTCTCAATTCAATTTCTTCAAATACTTCATCAACTTTAGTTATTTCACATATTTCTCGGTGTTGAATCTTTTGCACTACCTTCAAATAGCCTCCACGCTTTATATCATTTAAATATTAAATTCTTTAACTTTATTATTTTAGATCCTAAACCACTATATAAAATCTCTCTCATGATATTGCAGAAGTTGATTTGAATAAACTTTATGTGATAGAAGTTGTAGATGTTTTCTGCATAAATAAATATTTAAATTATAATTTTATAATCAAATATAAACAATAAAATTACATAATGTAAAAATTTACTTCTTATATTGGTCTATTTCTTTATAATTGTTGAGAATATATCAATGTACTTTCTTATACAAAGTCAAAGGTAATTTTAGATTAGGTTGGTTGTCAAACACTCATCCTTGTTATGAGAAAATACTTAAATTGCATGTTACTGGTTGAACATCTTTATTTCATTCTAACTTACTAAATATTGTTCAATTTAACTCATATAATTTAAAGTCAATGTCTCATTTACAATATACCCTTCTACAATAGATCCTTTAGGTCTTGCTTTATTATGAACATATTTTTTAGTTCGCCAAAATATCGTTCAAAGGGTTACATTCATCATGACAAAACATGTCCAACCATCATGGCTTAATGGGGGTAAATGACCTGTTTAATGAATCATAATGTCAAAAAATGCTGGAGAAAATATCCATTCTATCTTACACAATATGAAGACTATTTTCTCCTCTATTTTACATAAATTTGCTATGTGTGAAGATCTTATAATTATCTTTTTGAAAAATTCACATAACTCAATTAATGTGTCATACATGTCTTTTGGAAAAAAATTTGCATACAATCATTGGAAGAATTCTTTGAAATAAGATATGACAATCATGTGATTTTAGTCCATATAACTTTCCATTAATGGTATATTAGCATTCACATTTTTAGGTATATTAGCAGTATATCCATCAAGAAGTTTCATAGATTTTAAAATTGACAAAATTCATGCCTTTCTTTCAATGTCAACATGTAACTTGCATATGGTTTACTAAATTTATCTCATACTTTCTTTAAATGCAATTCACTTCAATCCTCATATCTTGCAAGTTTAACCTTGCTTTAAATGTATCCTTTGACTTTCCATCTATATTTAATAATGTGTCAACCAAAGCATCATAGATGTTTTTTTTAATATACATCACATCTAGATTGTGTCTCAACTTTAAATCTAATCAATACTTTAACTAAAAAAATATAAACTTCTTTATACAATTTGTATCATCCAAATATCGCTATCGCTTTTACTTAATGTGGGATGCTTACTGAATGTCATCTGAGGTAATGCATCTAATTGTTCTAAAATATCATAACCACTAAATCTTCATGGTAGTCCTTCTTATTCAACCTCTTTATTGAAATTCTTATTTCTACGCCATAGGCGTTTCAAATTCAAGAATCAATGGTGGCACGTGCAACATATTTTACTCCATAATCTTTGAGATTTAGTTTCATCAAACATACTAGACAAGCTTTATAACCCTTTGTGCTCCATCTAGATACTGTTCCATAAGTTGGAAAGTCGTGAATGGTCGACATCACAACATCAAGTAATTGAAATATTTGTTAAGTCGATGCATCATATGCTTCCACCCTATCATCCCATGACTCCTTCAGTTCGTTGATGAAAGGTCCTAAGTATAAATATATCTATTTCCTAGGTGATTCAGGCCGAGGAATTAAAAGAGACATAATCAAGTATAATGACTTTATCATTTTCTATGATGGCAAATTATAATTTACAAGTATAATTGGTCACATACTAAAAGCATTTGACATGTTTTCTAAATGAATTAAAATCATCAGTAGTCAACCCTAAGTGAATATTTCGTGGATCACCTATAATTATTTCATGTGACATGTTAAATTCTTTTTATAACTCACTATCTGTTGGGTGCCTTAATACACCATATATTTCAACCAGCTTTTCTTTATATTATCTCATACCTTTTGTTGTATATTTCACAATAAACAACTGCTTAAGTCTAGGATTCAAAGGGAAATATCAAAAAAAATTTTGAACATTCTTTTTCTTATTCATCCCATTATACTTGTATCTAGGCTCCTTGAACACTAGACATCTATCCTTATTCTCATGCTCATCCCAAAATAATATATAATCATTTTTACATTCATGTATCTTATCATATGTCAATCCTAACTCTTTTAACATTTTTTCTTCATAATGAGAATTTGGAATCATATTCAGTTTGAAAATGTATCTTGTAATAACTAAAGTCATATATCAAAAGATTTATTGCTCCAACCATTTAACACTTTCACATGTATTAACTTAAACCAACCGATCTCATCTAGTGAGAAAAAACTTGGTTGTTGTTGTTACATGTATTAATTTGAATAAAAAACTAAATATAGAAAAATTTATACAAGTGTAATACAACTCTTTTTATGCTTCTTCAAATATTGAGGTTTAACTTCCTCCAATATTATTTGCATTTATGATTTTATTAATACCATTTGATTGAGGTCCACCAGTGGATAATTTTTTTACTAATGTATCATTTTTGAAATTTGACTAATTTAGATCAATATAATAATTTTGACTGAAATTAGTATATAATTTTAAATTAATTATAATTTTAAAATAAATATGCATAATGACTCTAGACATTAGAAAAATGATAAAACATATAACATCAAACTTGGGATGACCAACCCGACCCAAGTTATGAGCATAAAAACTTCTTTTTTTTAAAGAGTTTCTAGGGAGCTACAATAATGGAATGATTGAAGGAGCTTAGAAGTAAATATAATACTCCAAATGTCATTTTCCAAACTTTCATTTTTTTATGAACTAAGGTGGTGTTTGGTAATGCAGCTTATCGCTTAAATTAATATAATAAGGGCTTTTTTTAAAAAAGTTCATTTGATAACCTATTTTAAAACAGCTTATTAGCTAAAAAACTTAACACGCTCAGACCAAAAAAATAAGCTAAAATATTTAGCTTATTTTTTTCTATCTTAACACGGTAAGTTAAAATTAAACTTATAAAGACTTATATACCCTTGTATAATTAATAAAATTACATTCATATATATATATTAGAATTTAGGTTTTTCTTCACCATTTAGCCGCCGCTTCTTCAACTCTCTCTCTCTCTCAGCTTTACCTAGCTATTTCGCCGCTTCTTCTTCAACTCTCTCTCTCAGCTTTACCTAGCTGTTCATCTTCTCATGTCTTCATCTCAGGTATCTTCTTTCTTTTCTTGTTTCTTATGATTTCTTATTTCATATTTCATTTCTTGTTTGATTAGTTTAATGTATTTTCAACCTAGTATATAAAAAGTTTTTAACCCCTAATATTATGCATATTATCACGATTTAATATTATTTAGGAAGTTTTCAACCCAAATACATAATATAACCACGATTTAGGAAGTTTTCAAACCTAATCCATATATATATTATTGAATAAGAAGTTTTCAAACCCTAATATTATGCATAATATAAAAGCAAGTAGGAAGTTTTCAAAATACAGAAACTTTTTTGAACCCTAGTTTATAGGTAGTATAAGTACGATTATATATATATATATATATATATATATTACATCTACATTTATATAATAATAATAATAATAATAATAAACATATATATAAACTTACCGATTTTATTTACTTACGTTGTCAAATGTTATTATTTTTTAGGCAAGTAATACAAATAAAATGGTTGATAAAAGAGCTAATTGGAAAGATCCAGAAATTCTGAAAACATTTTTAGATGCGTGTATTGAAGAAAGCACTAGTGGAAATAGGAGTGGAAGTAGTTTTAAGAAACGTTCATGGGATCTAATTGGTAATCTTATGAAAGAAAAAAAGGGACTTGATCTTACTCAAAAACAGTTGAAAAATCAACTGGATTACCTGAAAAGAAAGTACAGCATCTGGGAAAGAATAATTAATAAAACTGGGAATGGATACGATCCCATTAGCAATACTGTTAGCTGGACTTCTGAAGAGTGGGATGACTATACTAAGGTAAGTTATAAGATTTTTAATTAATTTAATAGTGTTATATATATATATATTATATTCACTCACTTTTGTATATTTTTTATAGATCTATCCAGACGCAAAACAATTTCGATATGCCGGCCTACAATTTGCAGATGAAATGAAGTCACTATTTGATGGTATTACAGCTACGGGGAAAGATGCATGGGGTCCCTCAATGGAAGAAATGCCACCAACTATTCCAAATAGTAACATTACTATTGATGTTGATGCTGAGGTTGAGGTCGATGTTGATTTGGAAAGAGAGATATCTCATAGTCCTAGCATAGAACATTCAAAGTCTAAACGCCGAAAGTCAAACAAATCTGAATATATTGACGAACAGATTTTAGAAACTCTTAAGAATTTAAATGATTCAGATGAGGCAAGCGTAGAAGAATGTTCCAAAGTTCTTGATGATATGTTGGATGAGAGCGATCCTTTATATTTTGTTGCTGGGACAATATTTTGTGAAAGTAAGACATATAGAGAATTTTGGATGCATCTTAGGAAGAAAAGTGATGAAGCTAAAAAACAATGGCTTATAATGGTAGGAAAGAAGATGGGCTTGATATAGAATTATGGTAGGAAAGGACTTGACTTTATTATGATTATGTTATGAATGTTATTTTGTTTAAACTTTTAATTTTGAAACATCATTTTGTTTGGTTCGTAATTGGTTTTTATATATTTGTGATTTAAGTATATTGTGTTATACCCTTTATAATTCTTTTAAAATTTGGTTTTACAGGCTATTTTGTGATTCAAAGTTATTTAATATGTTGACTGGTAATAAAAGGAAAAAGGTCATCACTATCCTTTGTCTAATTTTACTTATGAGAAGAAGACGAAGGGGTCAAAGGCCTGATGCTATTTCTTTACTTGATGGAGCTAGTTATGTTAAAGAAATTATTGAAGGAAATCCAGCTCATTGCCAAGAAATGTTGAGGATGAAGAAAGAAGCTTTTATAAAGATTTGCTCTATTTTTAGAGAAAATGAATGGTTAAAAGATAGTCGTTATATATCGGTGGAAGAGAAGATGTCTATGTTTTTAATTACTTTAAGCCATAATTTGCGAGTACGATTTGTCAAACGAAGATTTTGCCATTCAACGCAAACAATCAACTTCTACTTTCATGAAGTTCTAAAAGCTATGCTGAAATTCTCTAAGGAAATTATTGTTCCTACTCAAGGTAATCAAATATCTCATGATACAAGGCATAAACGTCTTCGAGAAGTGTTTAAGGTAAATATTTAATATTCAATTAAACATATTGTAACTATTTCTTTCTCATTTCATGATATAAATAATTTATTATAACATTTATTTAGGGTGCTATAGGTGCCTTAGATGGAACTCTAGTACATGCCATTGTTCCAATAAATGAACAAGTTCGATATAGAGGAAGGGGAAAAGGAAAATGTTATCAGAATGTACTGGCTATATGCAATTTTGATATGTTATTTACATTCATTTGGGCGGGATGGGAAGGAGTGGCACATGATTCTAAAGTCTTAACCGAAACAATGCGTAATCCAAGGTCAAACTTTCCCTTTCCGGGTCCAGGTACATTATTATTGTTGTTGTTGTTATTATTAATTATTTTAAACTTCTATGTTTACAATTTATTTGAAATTGTAGATGAATATTATTTATGTGATGCTGCATATTGTCATATTCGAGGATTTATGTCGCCCCATCGAAATGTACGTTATTGGCTTGGAGATTTCCAACGAGGTGGTAGAGCTCGAACTAAAGAGGAATTATTCAATCATGCACATGCAAAATTAAGAAATGTTATCGAGCGTACATTTGGCGTATTGAAAGCTCGCTTTCCTATATTGGATAAGATGGCTCCATATCACTTTCGAACTCAAAGGGATATTGTTATTGCTTGTGCAGCAATACATAATTTTATTAGAACAAATTGCACAACAGACTCGTTTTTTGAACAATTTGAAGATGAAATTACGACTGCAGATAATCAACAACGATGGACATCAATGATGGAGTCCTCGAGACAAGCTGATCAAGCATATATGATTAATTTGCGTGAAGAAATAGGAAATCAATTATTTAATATGCGATTTTAAATATTATTATGTTTTGTGAACACTATCTAAATATTATTATGTTTTGTGAACATTTCTGAATTCAATAACACTATGGGTTGCGAACTATTTATTTATAAGCACGATTTATCAATATAAGCACGATTTATGAAGTTTTCAAACCTGTATAAGCAGGTAGGAAGTTTTCAAACCAAATCAATAATACATATATATAATGTTACGGATATATAGAAACTTTTGACCCTAGTTTATAGTTTATAGGTAGTATAAATGCGATTATATATATATATATATATATATATATATATATTACATCTACATTTATAATAATAATAATAATAATAATAATAATAATAAAATATATAAACTTACCGATTTTATGTAATATTTAATTTATACGATTATATTTATGCTATATTAGTATATAATTAAATAAATTAAATTTATTATAGAGAAAGTAATATATAAGGGTATAATAGTCTTTTAAACATTTTTAAGATATTAATTTAAGTTATTTATCAAATAGGTTTCAAATTAGTTACTTAAATTTCAGAGCCTCTTATTTGATTTATTTAACTTTTTATTTTCAGGTCTATAAGTGCTCCACCACTTAAAATTTAGTATTCAGATTTCAGACATAAGTTTTCAGATTTACCAAACACCATCATTGTTGAGCTCACTTAATATTGGTTCGAGGGTTTGTCCACCCCTATTAAGTAGACTATATATAATATATTATTTTTATTTATTTATATAATTATTTAATAATTTAGTATCATAAAGTAATTAATGGTAAGTATTAGATAAACTCTTACAATTTTAAAAGTTTATCTTCAAAAGAATAAAATCGTCATTATTGTTGGATTTATAATATAAAAACATACGGTAAAATTACTTCTAGTTTGGTTCTAGCTCCAGCTTGACAGCTTGATTTTAATTAGAACTTTTTGAGCCGAGCTCGAACCTGTAACTAGATGGTTGAGCCGAGCTCAAATTCGCAAGCCCAATCAAGCCGAGTCTTTTTATTTTTTTCGAGCTCGGCTTGACTCGATTACTATGTGATTTGTATATATATAGGTCTGCATTTGTGTGTGTATATATACACACAACTTTTGTTGTAGAATATTACAGACTTTGTTCTCATCCCAATCATCCTTTTGCCTTTTATTTTCGTAAAATCAACTTTTCCTCTCGTCATTCTCCTTTCATCGTCCCCTCCTTCGCCCCGACGAGTCCTCTCTCTATGCTCTCCCTCGCCATGACGAGCCCTCTCTCGTCGTGCCCTCCAGCAAATCTAAGTTTTCGAGCCCTCTCATTTCATGCCCACCCTCGTTGCAACGAAGCTCCTTGTGACAAAGCTCCCTGGGACATCGACCCTCGCCGTGCCCTCCCTCACTTGTCATGATGAAGTAAGGGTTTTCCTGTGCCTCCCTCCCTCGCTGTGACGAAACTCCTTTGCCGGTAAAACATTTCCTTCTTGACCCAAGAAGATATCATATACCACCAAGCTATTGCTATGACTATTTGATTTGATTTAATTTGGTTATTATGTTTCTAAAAATTTGATACTGGTATTGATTAGATATTTTTGATTGAAATAGCTAAAAATCTGACAAATTATCCAATGGTAACAGGTGAAATTTACATCGATTCTGATAAGATTTTGGTTAAAACTTCACTCAACCTCTAGTAACTGAAGTTACCAGAAAATTGAGAACTTAATTGAAAAACTTAAAAAATAGCTAAGCCAATGTTTTGGGCTTAGCTAGGATCTTATACTTTTGGTCAACTGATTGTTTTTTAAAGAAAAAAGAACTAAAATTTTATTATTATTTTTAAAAATTTTTGAAGTAAATCGGAAATCTGGGTCATTTGACAACTTGGGTTGGTAAATGGAAAATAGGCAGACAAAATTATTAACAAATTTGATGTTGAATAACAATTTAGATTTGAAGTGGAATTGCAATATGAAACATCAATTTCTGAATATGGGTTGGGTATTTTATAATATGTAGACGAATCAAAATCAAACTATTAATAGTTTCTTTTGTAGATAGAAAATGGACAACTTTTTTTTTTCAATGCTATTTCAATAGTAAGAGTATGTATCTTCATCAGTTTTCCTATTACTAAATCTAAAATTTAGGGTAAATAACTCACTTTATTAAATTTAGACAATCACTTTTCACTACACACTACATCAACTACCCTAAAATTTCCATCATCCTTAATTTTTTATTATTTTCTTCTCTTTCTTCTATTTTTTTATTATTATATTTATGGAATGAGTGGAAGGAGAGGATTGAAAAGATTGAGTGGAAGGAGAGATATTAAAAAGAAATATTATTTTATTTTTAGGATAGAGATTTCATTCCCTAAATTTAGAGAATCACTATTTATCAAATTTAAATTTAGGGAATGGATAGAGTAACTAATGCAAAGGTTTTTTAGCTACCCTATCCAAAATTTAGGGTAAAATCTTTGGATAGGGTAACTGATGTGGATGCTCTAAGTGCATGGAGTGCTTATTCAGGTGCTTCACATAGATCAATGCAAAGAGTGCAATATCACCTCATATCTCCACGTGCTAGAATGAGTGATTATTTTAAGAGGTCACCCTGTCCTAGGTGGCTAATTATTTTGGATGGAATTGGTTCTGCATGGCTTCAATATGGGTCCGTGCCTTAACTTGTACCTTTGAGTTTTAACATTTGTGAGATATGTAGGGTATTCTTTCACAATCAACCAGCATTTCAAAAGGTATATAATGGTAATACATGGCCAATCCACACTATAAGCCATATGCAGAAGAGGGTTTACAAAGGGGCTTATATGGTCAACATAATATTAATGTAATAAAAATGATTTAATTAATTTGGATATTATTAGTGATAAAGTGATGCATAGAGTTTAATGGAGAGACAAAATTCATGTAGCTGAATTCAAACGATTAAAATAAACCTGATAATGGTGATGAATTAGTAAGTATAAAAACACATTGATAAAAGCTACAAAAAATATGACAATTAAGTAGCATGCATTTTATCAATATATAAATTGTTTAAAGCTTGTGAAGCAAATGTTACAACTTACAAGACAAAAAGCTACAAATTGGGCAGCTTAAAGTTTTATCCCAATTTGATTCAATGTAAAGCAGGTATAAATGAACTAAATGTGATTTTTTTTTCCTTTTGACCTCCATATCCTGGCTGTATATGTCATGTGCACCCACCATATGGTTCCACCTAGGAAATGCAATTTGGACCCTAGACAACCACATTTTTAAAACCATAAACCAACAATATAGAGGGTTCTCCATCTCATAGTCCCACGTAGTCATGTGTGGAAATCTTAAGTGTGAATATATTCTGGGATGCCAGTTTCCGAGTGGCTAGTCATGTTATTATCGAATGAGGTTCATCCCACTTCAACATGGACCATTTGAAGCAACATGGCATTTATACCATGTTGAAGCACTATCAAGTCATTATGTCCCAAAATGAATATTAGATTGACAGAGGCAAACCATAATATACTCACAAGTAGGACGCCTACACTCAGCCAATTATGAGGTGGAGGATTGATGGTAACATAAACTTTCAACACTAATATCTGGAAAGTTTTATCTAATTGAATTCAAAACTTACTGAACTAAGGAACTAAATCATGATAATAATTTATAATGTTTGGATAGACAAACAATCATTGCCATTGGTCCAAACAAGATACCAATATATAGTTGAAACACAAAATTTGGAATAAACATTCAAACAAAATTAAAATAGAAAATAACAGTATAACAGAATAGAAGCATTTGTTAGATTTTTATAAGCATACACTAAATCAAAATTATCATTTAAATGTTTATACAAATAGAACAGCATCTGCCATGCAGAATAGGACTGCTTTTCATGGGTCAGAATCAATCTTAAGTGAAGAACATATGATATTGAACGGGCAATCCAATGAAATGTCCAATTCTCAATCTTATTTCTTCATAAAACATACATTATTAAAGGCTATTTCTTCTAATAGTCTGATGTGGTATAAAAACAAATCAAGATGATGAATATCCTACTCCCTTGGTAAAAGAATGTTCATGAAAAGTGTTCAAGCTTTACATTGATCACTATATTAAACTAGCATCAAAACTAATGAAACAGCAAAAAATTTAATGACCAGTCTTACACTAAAAATTAAGGATATTGTGATATGTCAACATGACATCCACCAAATGTTGCTTCACCTTTATACATAACTTTCATAGTATCGTGTTAAGAATTGTAAATTTATAGAAATTTTCAAACATAGATAAAATTTGACTGTTTCAAATATTCTTCCTTGAATCATCTCATCAAACTCTGAGATTTATGTATTTCACTTAATCCATGCTGAAAACATGACAATAATATTGCATAAAAAACCTATCTTTCTTTTATAACCATAATAATAAAGCAAAAAGACATCTCTTCATGGCAAACCAATTGGAGAACCATTATCTTCTACTAGTAAAAATTGATCATATGACTCATATTACCCCTTCACCATGTCAAGTGTCAACCCTAAATTCAAAATTTACCATAGCAGCTTTCTGAATCTGAATCAAATTTCATTTGTTTGCCTCTAAAATGCCGGTGTATAGTGCAATTTTGAGTTCTCTGATAATCATGTTCCATTAACATACATGAGTCAGTTCAGATGCTGGAAAACATTTTCATGTAGTTTCTAAGTTTAAAGGGTCATCACCATCAAGCCAGGTAACTACCAACTAGTTTGAGTACGTTATGTGGATCTTATCTGCCCATTGAACTTGCAAAACAATCTTGTTAGTTTTGTATTCAAACAAAACAAAATCACTTTTTCTTACATTAACAAGAGGTTTCAATAGTCTTTACTGGCTACTCATTACACCAACTTCTCTATTCAATTTAATTTATCAAATAGAGGGTAAAAGCAGGAGAAAAATTCATCTCAATGTAACAAGATAAAACATCCTATCTATATTAATATGCGAACTATTTGAAAAATATGTAGGCACACCGTCCCACTGAGATATTTAGCATAATTCCATCCAAGTTGTGTATATTAGTAAAGGAATTAAATATCCCTTGTACAGTATGCATGCTACTCAACTAGTAAAATGTACTGCATAACAAAACCATAAAGTCGCATTCTATTCATTTAGTTTATAAATTTTATCCTTGAGAATTTTGATAGCTATTTGGGTTACTCCTATTTAAGTTACTAAAGGAGTAATTAGATCATGAGAACTCTGTCAGAGGAAATGCCAACTAGATGGGTCAATGGGACCCCGAACTCTCTCTCACTCTTGATTTCGACCGATAGAGAAAATACTATTTTCCCAGGAGCATCAACTAAGGACACTTCAACAAGCAAGAGACCTACAGCAATGAGTACAAACATTAGACACATTAAATACGATGGGTCATCTCAGACTTAATTCTTGGGCTGGTCAAGGATGGAGGAGGCATTCTTTGTACATACACCGCATAGCCTACAAAAGGCTAGGTAGGTTGCGACATCAGCCTAAATAAAGGGTTTTTTCAATGACTTAACAATCCATTATTTTCTCATTCAAGGTTGCTTAATCCATAGTCAGAGTCAGGCTGAATTGAGCATATCAGAGTGCCAGGACCGAACCCTTGGCCTCAATTATGCAGGTTAGAAGGTTGTTGGATCGTACCCTTGTGGACCAAATCTCTCTCCAGTGGCGCATTGAACCACTCACCCACTCAAACCGCTTTCCTTAGTGACTACTAAGGTCGAATACGCAGAACATTGGTTGGATAGAACTACCGCAAACTACAAGCACTAACAAATTCTTTACGTAACCCACATAATGCTACACCTCCCATCCATGAAGTAGCAGCATTCATTTGGGGTTGCACCAAAAAAAAAAAAAGGAAAAATAACTTATGAAACAGATGAGGAATCAACAAACACCTGGACTTGCTTCCATCCGCTTCGACTGCCATCATATTCTCCTCCGACACCAGCTGTTTATCCTGGGACAGCTCGCCCTTCCCCTTCAAGCTCCACGAAGACCAGAGCTTTCGGCAAACGGAGAAAGCTGAAAGTGCCGTGAAGGCAATCCAGAGGCGGCGAGCGCCGAGTCCTGGCGGCGCCGTCCAGAGGAACCGCAGTTTGCTCCGGCATCCCAAGAAGAGCAACCCTGTCCACCGCGGGCGCCACGACCAGCCGATGACCAGCCCGATCATCACCGCCACCCAGATCGGGACCGCGCACAGAAGAATGTCGAGGAGAGTCTCCGCCACCACCGGCTTCCTCATCAAATCGACGAAAACAGAGTACAAATCCCCCATCTTTTAACTGCCTCGGAAAGTTCCTCACTCTACCTTGATCTCGCGAATCAAATACCAAACCAGAGGAGCAAGAAAAACAAAAGGGGAAAAGGAGGTCAGAAATTCCAAAATGATGGACCAAAGCGGAGGCGACCTTCGGGAGCCGATCTACCGACTCCGGCGATGCCACGGCAAAAGAGGGAATCCTTGGTTGGCGGTGGGTTGGAATTTTTGGGATGGTGAGGCACGAATCGTAAAGCAAGTCAAAGTTGGCGACCGAGCGAGAAATTGAGTTAGTTCACCGAGTCGACGTTGACGCGGGAGGCCATCGCGATTGTGTATGACAATATTGTTAATTATTTAACAAATCTGATAAGATGTTTCATTTTGTCCAAATAATTACAACAACAACAATAATAATATATATATATATATATATATATATTAAAAAATAATATTTTCATCATGTCCGAACCGACGTCTGTTTACGAGGGTTATAAAACGCAGAGTAGCACATCAATTCGAATGGATCGAATGATTAGAATCGGAATGAAACAAGAATTTTATAAAAAAAATTATCTCATATTAATTTTTAAAATAAAATATAATTTAATCTGAAAAGTAAATCCTAATTCAAGTCAACTGCACTCTGGCACCCATCTAAGAATGACAATGGAATAGATTCAGAACAAATTTGATCAATCCTAGAATCCATCCTGTGTAAAAAAAAAGTAATCCGAATCTGGACCACCTTATCTACTTTTTCAGCCCGTCCCACCCCGATCCAGCTCAAAACTTAGCGGAATCAGGACAAGTTGGACTATATATATATATATATATATAATTCACCCTAAACCAGCTTCTAAACTCTTCTAAACTCGATCAACGAATTTAAACCTGTTCCATTATTCGTTTGATCAAATTTAAACCCTCTCTAAACAAAACAGATTTAATATGATGCCGAATTTAAACCCAACCCATAACCATCCCTATTGACCCATCCCTAACACAACCAAAAACTCTAACCCAAACTCAATATTTTTTTTATCGGATTGACAGATAGGTCTTCAGTTCTACTACTAGTACGTAATTCTAAAATCATTTTTTAAAGGAATTTTTCACCATGGAGAAATAAGAATGCTTTTGGATAACACGAAAATGGTGATACCTTGCTTAAAAAGTGAATTGTTAAAACAAAAGCTGATCACAAAACTGAATGCGGTCTCGTTACAAGGCACAAATAAACCAAAAATCAAAAAACAACAACATGCTCACGAAAGTATGGAAATAAGAATAGCTGCATCTGTCAAAATTTTGAAATAAAATTTCGCAGTCGATGTTTACTAGGATATCACAACCAAGATAGAAATAAGATCAACCCTTACAAGGTTTGTCATTCCTTTTATTCTAAGGTCACAACTTTTCCCCATTTGATGAAGACGCAATACTCCTGGGAAATGGGTGCCTACAAATAAAGATGGATAACCAACAAGAAGCGGATTGCAAACAATTCTACGAAAGGAACTCTGATGATTCTAGGTACTGATTTGCTGCATCCATATGAATGGCTCTCAGTGTTAGCGAAATTCCCAAATGACTCCACTATCCTCTGCAATTGAGAATTAGCTGAGTTAGACAATGGTACAATAATGAAATAATACTGCATTTCTGACTAGTTTGTGTTTCATTTAGTCTTTTTTTTAGAACCGAAGACCTTGGCAATAAATCCCAAGACTTAACAGTTCCACTTCAAATCGAGTACAACCAAATACTTGGCCGAACTCTTTTAGTCTAAAGATTCCAAGAGTAGATGAGAATAATGGATTTGAAATAAAAACAAACTGCACAAAATGTTTACCAATGCCTGAGCATACACTAGAAATTAAAGACGGAAAACAAAAAACTATACAAAGTATACTTTGTAATGGCGTAATATTAAATATACATCAGTAATGACAAAAAAAAACATTTTAAATACACTATATTTACAATGCCCAATCATTCAATGTTTGGCAGTGGAAATTAAAGATGGAAAAGAAGAAAAAAATTATACAAAAAACGTGTACTTTGTAATGTTATAATAATAAATATATTTCATAACAAAATATGAACAGAAAATTCAAGAAGAGAATTATGGATAGAGAACATTCCCTAATATGACAATCAAACATTATTTAGATCAGAGGATGAATCTACAGTGATAGAATAGATTATTAAATTCAGCCTGCTACAAGCAATGTTATTTTAGTCACTCCAGGAAGTGAACTTATTGGTTTCAGACCAGTGCAGCCAATGAGGTGAAAGTCATAAAATCTTTATTGATACCTCTCAGGTTAACACTCAGAGATTTGTGGAAGCATAGAATGACAATATGGGGGAAAAAAATAAAACATAACTAATTCATAGAACTTTTCCATATTCCTAATTTCGCAGTTCTTGACTAGTGTTCAGTTTCCTTAATTTTCTACAACGAGTGGATCAAAGTTTAGACTAAACCACAACTAACAGGTCAAAAAGGATGGTCGGCACAGTTTGCAAACTGTATCTAAATTCACATAGAAATTGCAATGTTTATAGAAAAAAGCACTGGACCGAAATTAATACCTTTAATCTTTTTCTTAATCCAAACCTCAAGTAACATTCCTGCTCCTACTCCAGCAGCACAAAAAGCACCATAAAATGCAACTGTAGCAGGTAAGGACCATCGTGGAAGAAAATAGTAGTCAGGCACCTGTCTAATCTTCTTTGGAAGTCGCTTTTTAGTAACTGGCCCACTTGAATCACTAGCAGCATTGCTTGCCGTCTTCCAATCCATATCCTTCAGCAAACCTTTAGATTCTTCACTTGTCATGACTAATTAGATGGAGTGATCAAATATAGTCTACAAAAAGAACAAAACAAATAAGAAATGAATAAGAAAACAAACTTGTCTGTCATTCCAGCATAAACCTACAATGATACAAACAACAAGAATAAAATAGCTGCCTTCTTTAGGAAGCAAAATAAGAAAATGCAGCGACAGAATCTATTATTTACATTCTAAAAATCTGCACTAAGTAATGGCCCATTTTATGAAGTCAAATAAAAAGAATAATTTAGCAGATAGTAATTGCATGTGGCAAATACATCATCTACACAAATGGAAGTGGTACTCTCAGCAAATTTATCTCTCTTATCGGAGGACTATCCATTTATAGGAAACAAAAACAATCTGAAGTAATGAAAATAGGAAATGTAGGAGTCATCATCATTATTGTCGTTGTCAGCATCATCATCATAATTATGTATGTTGCAAGTATTTGGGACCAGCTATATGAATTATATCCCTTCATTAAGTTCAATACAAAGCTATATTATCTGAGTCTTATATGACAAAGAGAGTTAAGATTCATGCGCATCCCATTTTCATGCGGGTGGCATATTAGATCAAATTCCTTCAGGCCATTAACTCGTTGAAGCCTGGCTCCAACATTAGTGGTAGGCTCCTAAGTTTTGGGCTTTAGACCAAAAGTGTTCATCCCAAGAATTGCAAAGAGCAGCCTGCAAGATCTTCAGAAATAGTCTGTTGTAAGGCTTAATATTGTCCCTCAAAGATTATATGGCCAAAGAATTTAATTTCCTATGGAAAGAAGCAATTATGGTAAACTCAAGTTGGGATTTTCATTTTAAAGTTGACTCCTATTTTCTCTTCAGCGACTGGATGCCATGTCAAGAAGACAACAGCAATACGAGTGCGGTCGAAATTTCCTATCATCACATCCTTTGTGTATATTATTTGAAGAGGATAATGTGTTAACTAATGAGAGAACAAATAGATTAAATAATATCGACTTTGGGATGAAGATACTTAACATAAAAATTGCAGGAAGATATAGAACAAGCAAGCTCAAGTATTGCTCCTCCACCTGTGACAGGCTGGAGCTGAGTTCAGCAATCAACATCTCCCCTCCTCCCGACAATGAAATAAAAGGAACCACAACTATTTACATAAAAAATTACAGACAAGATTAACAATAGTAAAAGCAGCCACAAGTTATCCTGTAACATGAGTTGAGATCAGCACATAAGATCCCGGGGACTTGAAGGAAATTGGAGGGAGATGGAGGGATGCCTAATACTTAGACCTCATGTTTTTGGCTTAATTATTAATTTCTTAGTGGGAAACAGATTTACTCACAATGGCAAAAAATACTTAGATTTTTTTATGCACAAGCTCATTCTATGGTGACTGCAGCAGCCACCTGCAAGATCTTCAGAAATAGTTTGTTGTAAAGCTTAATATTGTCCCTCCAAGATTATATGGCCAGAGAATTTAGTTTCCTATGTAAAGAAGCAATTATGGTAAGCTCAAGTTGGGGTTCTCATTTTAAACTTAACTCCTATTTTCTTTTCAGCGCCTGGATGCCATGTCTTTTGTAATTTAAGAAGATAACTACAACAAGAGTGTGGTTGAAATTTCCTATCATCACATCCTTTGCGTATCTTATTTGCAGATCATATTGTGTTTACTAATGAGAGCACAAATAGTTTAAACAATATTGACTTGGGGATGAAAACACCCAACATAAAATTGCAGAAAGATATAGAACAACAAGCACAAATATTGCTCCGCTGCATGCGATTCATAAAAGAAACCACGAGTCCACGACTTTTTACATGAAAGATGCAGCAATCGCAAAAGTAGGCAAAAGTTATCCCGCAACATGGATTGAAATCAGCACATAAGATCACCACTTGATAGAAATTGGAGAGAGGGAGAGGGATGCCTACTCGCTTGTGAAGCACCGTAGCGTCGGTTCAAGGGAGGAGGACCAACAAAAAGGAGGGGTTGAAGTGATTGGCTTCTTCCAACTGCGTTGAGGAGAAGAGATCAGATTCAGGAAGGCCGATCGCTACAACGTCGCCGGCCCTAGAGTCCGGAGACGAGAGAAGAGGCGGACGGAAACCTACTTTTTAATTTTTCTTTCTTCTCTTCGCATGGGATAAAGCATCCTACATTTAACAAAGAACTACAATAAACTTAGGATATCATTGGTTCAAGCTCCCCTGCTCTGTCATTGCATATTTTCTGAATATTTAATTATTTTTTCTTTTCCATCCGTTCGTCCGTCCGTCCATCCATCCATACACACTGCACGACGCACACCGTTAGCATTTTTTTTTTATTATTTTTAAGTTTTGAATTAAAAAAATAAAATATTTATTTTGGTTCTCCCCAATTAAATTATAATTTTCAAGTTATTTTTTTAAGATTTTATCTAAGTGTTACTCCCCAATTGGATTATAATATTTAGTAAAATATAAATAAAAATAAAATCAATTTAAGGTTTTTAGGAATATATTAATATATTAGGGATTTATATAAGGAAATATTGATTTTTTAAAATTAAAAATTAAAAAAATTAGATATCATATTTTTTTATTTTTTTTTAAATTTTAAATTAGAAAAATTATTTAAAATATTTTTTTAAAAAATTATTTAGGGTTTATGCTTTCCAATTGAATTATAATTTTCATGTTATTCTTTTAAAAATTTTACCTCTAGGGTTTATACTTTCTAATTGAATTTTAGAGTTTAGTATAAAGAAAAATAAAAAATAAAATAAATTTAAGTATTTAGGAGTATTGTAATGTATTTAGGGAATATATTTTTTATTTG
>JBBMJZ010413104.1:1372981-1387524 GCA_037833815.1 Zingiber zerumbet | reverse complement strand
AAGTCACACTTGGACTTACGTTGCCAAGACTACATGCTTGGACTTACACCGCCAAGACTCATCCTTAGACTTTCCTCTTTTGCCAATATCAGACTTGGACTTTCCTTGTTATACCTATATCCTGCACACTCATAATACATATCAAATACAATAATAAAGCTAACTTAAACTTTTGTCCAAATATCAAAACCTAGGGTCACTAGATTGCTCTAACAAACCATACCTATTGATGATTTACTGAACAATACAAAGGGAAGGATGACCAAGTCGAGCATGTCAAGCTGATTTATTTGTGCGTTAACCAACAAAAGCTTTGATTGAAGAACTCTGAAGACAATAGAGGTCATTTTTGATTCTCCCATAAAATACAATAGCATTTGTTCCTCTATCTTTTATAAAATAATGATTATAATGAAACTCAAAAATGACACTGTTATCAAGATAAAATTGACGTGTAGAAAGTAAATTTTTAGTGATAGATGAAATATGAAAGATATTACACATGTGAAAGGTTTGATTAGATAAATGAGCATATGTGTTTCCAAGATTAGCAATTTGCAAACCTGAACCATCGCCTATTTGAACCATATATGAGCCATAATATGACATTACTTCTGTAAGGATATCATAATATGATGTGACATGATGAGTTACTCTAGTGTCAATATACCAATTAGTATATGAAAACTCTAGGATTTTACCACAAGTAGGCACAGACGAAAAGACTTTAGGATATACTTGTGAAATAGATAGTTGTCTTGAGGTTGTAGGACCACTAATGAAATTTGAGTCAAATGGACTAGGACATTGAATATCAAAATATCCAATTACGAGACAAATTTGACATTTTATCCGAGACCAATCAAGTCTTTTAGGACATATATTTCCAGTATGACTAACGATGTGACAAATCTAACATCGGTCTGAACTTTACTTTTGGCTTCTTTGATGTCGTCGAGTGTTTGATATCTAAAGTAAAAAAATAACTTGTCCGGTGGCAATGGAGAAAAACCACGGAGATGGAAAAAAAAAACAGAGATTAAGGAAGAGGAAAGAGAAGTAAAAGGGTTGGAGGCGAAAAAAAATATGTATTTTTCATTTGTTTTGAAAAATAGAGAAGAATAAGAAAATTAAAACTTATAGGAGAGAAGAAGAGGCCTAAGGAAAAAATTAAAAAAAAGTTCGCCGTTTATTGGATCTCCGCCTCAAGAAATTAAGGGAAGATAAAAAAGAGATGACTCTGATACCATGTAAGAAGAAGAATTGGGAGAGAGCAAGAAATAATATAAGAACAATAAAATCTATTGTTTATTGATATTTGCCCTAGGGACAATACAATATATAATGTTCAAAAAGTACTTGGTCAATTGACCAATTAACAAATAACAGAATTATTAGAATACTCCAAATACTAATATGATTTGATTTGGTAATTTAATCCGACCAATTTTGATAATTCTGTTTTATATCTTTTGCCATGCGTCTCCTCTGTGAACCGCTGGCACCATACGCCTTGGGTCACTCCTCCCTCCTCCGCGAACCGTCGACACCTTGGGTCGTTGCTCCCTTCGCCGGCGTGGTGCCTCCTCCGTGAACCGTTGACGTCGTCTCTCTCCTCTGTGAACCGTCGGCACCGTGCGCCTTGGGCCACTGCTCCTTCCTCCGCAAACGGCCGACACCGTGCATCACTGCTCTCTCCTCCGCGAACCACTGACACCTTGGGTCGCTGCTCCCTTTGTCGGCGTGCCGCCTCCTTCAAGAACCGCCTGTGCCATCTCCCTCCTCCATGAATCGCCACCTCCTTTGTGAATCGCTTGCTCATAATTGCCATTTGCTCGCGGTCATCGCCTGTCTCGCGGATAATTTTGGGAAAAAATTATTCTTAATCCCATAATTGTAAAAAACCTAAGGTTTCTAAAGTTTTCTGATTCCGGGATCGATTTCCTGATTGCTGACTTGGTGGGAATATTATATTACTGGGAATCATTAATTACTTAACCTATTAAGGGCATGTTTGGTTGGGGATTATCATTGATAACCTTGATAGGTTATCAACGATAAACTTGAAATGTTATCAACATTCCCGATAATGTAATATTCCTGCCACGTTAGCAATAAGGAATATAACCCGAAATAAAAAAATCACCTTAGAAACCTTAGGTTTTTCATAGTTTCGGGTTATCAATATTTTTTTTCCAAAATTACCCTCTGAGACTAGCAGGTGGTAAGCAAGAGCAGGTGGAGACTGTGGGGGCAACGACTAGCAATGGCGGCGACGGCGAGAAGGAGGCGACAGTGAGCAACGACGGTGACTGCAGAGCAATGACGACGACGAGCAGGTGGCAACGGCGATGGTAAGCAAGCGATGACTGTGAAGCAACTGCTAAGGCCAGCCATCACCTGGACGGAGACGGCGTAATAGAGGAGACAACGTAATAGAGGAGATGACGCCGGAGGTTCGCGGAGGAGGCGACTCGTCGGCGGCAAGAAGGAGGCGATAGTGAGCAATGACGGCGACTACGGAGCAACGACGACAGCGAGCAGGTGGCGGCAGCAGCGATGGCGAGCAAGCGGTGACTGTGAAGCAACGACGGCTGAGGCCAGCCATCGCCTGGATAGAGACGACGTGGAGATTGCGCCGGAGGTTCGCGAAGGAGGCGGTGCACCGACGGCTTGCGGAGGAAGCGACTCTAGCAATTGCATGGAAGGTGTCGATACAGTGAAAAAGGGGCAGGAGGGAGAAGTACACTAAAATAAATTAGAATTAAAAATTTAATCACATATCTAAATTATTTTAAGTATATTTTAAAGTATATATAGATTTATTTAAAATTTTAAAAATTATAAATGGATTATATTTATTTATTATATATATTATCAACTTATTAATTAATATAATAATAATAATTAATTTAATTTAATTTATTTAAAAAATTAATTATGTAATTGATAAGGATAATATGATAAATATTAAATTAGATTATAACATTACTAATGAACCAAACAAGATTAGAATTAGATTTTATTCACCATAACCTCTGTTATCAAATTACTTGGTGATCATATAATATAACTAAGATAAACACATCATTAAAATTATCATTGATAACATACCAAGATAACACCCATCAAACGCACCCAAGAATTTTCCCAAATACAATGTATGCCATCACCGCCCAGCCAACCTTTCACTCGACAGACCACTTGTACCGAATACAACCAACTAACATGCATTTGACATGCAATGATCCACCTCTTGCTGATTATTAAGTAATTATTAAATGAGCAAATCTTACAAATTTTGAGATATATATATTTTTAGGTTATTAAATACAAAATTATTCAAAATATGGATTATCAATTTAATTTCTGGAATTTTTTTATCTATTTAAAAATTGACAAAAAAAAAACTCTTTCCTTCCACAACTCATAAAATATCAACTTCGCCATCTACGTCCTCTTTCTTCAAAGCACCTCCATTTGTAAGATATCAATATCAAGTAACATTATAACAACTAACTAATATCTTTTATACTTTACAACAATTATCAAATAGTTTTTATATATTGAGAATAAATTTTATATCTATAAAATTTCAAATTTAATGTTATTATATTAAAATATTTTTTACCTACGTATTTATTAACGATCGGTACATTAATAAAAGCATCTCCGATGATTAAAATTCTAAATAATTTTTTTTATAATTTTTAATATGCAACATAAAAATCTTCTACTCTTCACAATGTTTTCCTTGAATAAGAAATATTTTAGAAACCGGATTTCTTTTATTTATTTATTCATTTTTAAATTAAAACAGACGTGCTTTTATTATGATTTATATAATTTGCAAGTTTTTGTGTGTCGTTGGGGCATGGAAATTGCTAGTGCTCTCGTAACACAACAGTCACGTTTCTCACATGCAATAATAATCTGACTGACAATCTTGAGTCCAGTCGCAACTCTAGCTAGCTAAGCTAACCATCCTTTCCTTTATAAAAGCCCATGAATGTTCTTCCTCCTATGATCATCAGCCACTTTTCAATCCATGGCGGCGACCGCACAAGCCAATCTTCCTCCATGCTTCCTCATGCCCGTCGCCTGGCCTCTCAGGCCCATCCTAAACCAGCCTCTCGTCCGGGTCCGACCCTCGCCGGCGCCTACGTCGAGGGCTTCCGCGGCACGATTCCCAATATCGGCGGCGATGAAGGGAGAGTCCAGGTCCTCGATCATCGAGAAGGAACAGGGGCTCTATGAGAAAGCTCCGGCGGTCAACGTCGATGGGCAACTCGCCGATCGGTGGCGTGAGATCCACGGCTCCGGCGACTGGGTCGGCCTGCTCGACCCGGTGGATCCTCTCCTGCGATCGGAGCTGATCCGCTACGGAGAGTTCGTCCAGGCCTGCTACGACTCCTTCAACTACGATCCCTACTCCCGTTTCTGCGGCAACTGCAGGTACACCCAGCAAAGCTTCTTCGCCAACCTCGGCATGGCCGACCACGGCTACTCCGTGACGCGCTACCTCTACGCGACCTCCAACATCGAGCTCCCCAATTTCTTCCGCTCCTCGAAGCTCCACCAAAAGACCTGGAGCCAGAAGGCCAACTGGATCGGCTACGTCGCGGTGTCCGGCGACGAGGCCACGGCACGGCTCGGCCGGCGCGACATCATCGTGGTGTGGCGGGGAACGGTGACGGTGTTGGAGTGGATCGAGGACCTGAAGACCTCCCAACAGCCGGTGAAGGCGAGAGGGATCCCCTGTCCGGACGAGTCCGTCAAGGTGGAGTCAGGCTTCGCCGATCTGTACGTGAACAAGGACACGACGTGCCGGTTCTGCAAGTACTCGGCCCGGGAGCAGGTGCTGTCGGAGGTGCGGAAACTGGTCGAACTTTACGCAGGCGAGAAAGGGGAAGAGGTGAGCGTGTCGGTGATGGGTCACAGCTTGGGGAGCGCGCTGGCGGTCCTGAACGCGTACGACATCGCGGAGATGGAGTTAACGAAGGTGGGGGAGAAGGCGGCGGTCCAGCTGACGGTCTTCTCGTTCGCCGGGCCGAGGGTGGGAAACGCGCGGTTCAAGGAGCGGTTCGACAAGGAGCTGGGGATCAAGGCGATCCGGGTGGTCAACGTGCACGACTCGGTGCCCAAGGTGCCGGGGCTAGTGTTCAACGAGCAGGTGCCGGCGCTCTTGTGGCGGATTCTGGAGAAGATGCCGTGGAGCTACAGCCACGTGGGGGTGGAACTGGAACTCGACCACAAACTCTCGCCCTTCCTCAAGAACACCAGCGACATCTCCTGTTTCCACAACCTCGAGGCGCACCTCCATCTCCTCGATGGGTATATAAGCAATTTTACTTAGATTACATTCAATTCATTAATTAATAGATATATATAACTTGATTGTTGTTGCAGGTTCCATGGGAAGGGACGTAAATTTGCGTCGACGGGCGGGAGAGATCCGGCGTTGGGAAACAAGTCGAGCGACTTCCTCAAGGAACAAGTCCTGGTGCCGCCTTACTGGAGGCAAGACGAGAACAAGGGCATGACTCAAGCTGATGGCCGCTGGTTACTGCCGGACCGCGACGACCACGAGTTGGAAGACCATCCGCAAGACACCCACCACTTCCTCCGCCGGCTGGGACTTGCAGGTCATCAGCACACCTGAAGGCCACCTTCATGAAATTCATGGGCGACTGGCTCTTTGTTATTTAAAATGTAACAAGTTTAAACAATTTTTTACGGCCTTCGAATCAGCACGAGATCGATCAGCTTTTAAATAAGGCTCCAGGCCGGTGCGATCGATCGTATAATCTTGTAGTAAGTTAATCAAATGCTCATGTGTACGATGAACTGGTCCACACGCATCTCTATATATCCAGCTGCCTTTAATTAATTAGAACTTATCCTCTTGTTCTTTCGGCTCAATAATTTATCGTGATTGTACGATGAACCGATCCAATCATGCTGGTTCGATATATACAAATTCTAGGCACATGGATATTGACTTGCTACCAACAAAAGGGGGCTGATCAAATACTCATGCCAAAACTTAATAGTTCGAGAGCATCACTATCCGGGGGTCACGAGTAGAGTTAGACACAACTGAAAAAAAAAAAAATTGTGATCGATGATAAACAAAAATGGAAATTAAAGATTAATTTGTCATTATCACACAAGCTGTATTAGAGGGTATGGAAGACGGATACGGAATTAGAGTTGGGCTAGACTTTGGATGGAAAGAGCTGAAATTTAGTGGGCTAAATAAACAAATTATATATCTATATATATATAAAATTTATCAAGTGGTGGCATAATTGATAAAAGTAATAAATATTGTAAGCTTTACATGAATATGAGAAATATTTATAAATATTTAAAATAAAATTATACATACATATATACCTAAGAAAATATAATCCTAACCAGATATGACAAGTTTCTTTCTTCCCGTCCATCCAAGGGAAGCAAAAATTAAAATTTGCTTTATCACAAATCAAATGCAATGCAAACAAATATAAATATATAATACTCTTTTTACGAGAACCATATAGATGAACAAGAGTATGATGCAATGTAAAGAAATAAACAAGAAGATCATAATTTAAATCTCCATAAAAATGAATATTCTACTTTATGAGTGGGTATAAGTTATGTTTTAGATTTATCTATAGGTGAATTAATGGAGGTGAAGTTCGAACACCTAAATTATATAAAAAATAAATGCAGAAATAAGATGAACTAAAAGATCTTGCAAATAAAATTGTTAATTCGACTTGGATAAATTTCTTTTTATGATAATAGATAGATGGCCTTCTTATTGGATAAATTTTGAGGTATAGCCAATCTATGAAGTGAACGAAACACCGTAGAAAAAAAAAAATCTGGACTCGACTATAGCCCTACTTGCTGAATCATGATTTTCCTACCTGAGAATATCTTAGAAGAAAGTCAGGCCATTTATGATCACATTTTATCAGAGCCGTAATTTCCATGAGACCAAAAAGGCAACTGCTTCAGGGCCAGCTCAATGAAGGACCCATTTTTTTATTATACCAAAAAAAAATAAAAGACATGGACTATAAATGACCGCTAAATCTATTCTCACGGTTCTAAGACATACACTAACGCACGACTCTTCTTTGCATGCAATTTCTTCTCCTGTGTTGCCCTTCTTTGTACACAATTTCTTCTTAGTGTTTTTTCTACCAAGGCACGGAGCCACCGAACGAAAGGAAATCATAATCTTCTTCTTCAAGCATCTTCTTCATCTTGCAACACACAACACTAATTGTATTCTAATCGTGCAACAACAACCATTTGTGCGACTTAATAGCGTCGATTCTCGTAGTGACTATCTCATGCGATGCGAGCTAACGGTTGGCCTTTGCTCGCATGACCTAATTGCGCAACACGGTGGTTGTTGCACTCTACCCGGTCGCTAGTGTGAACTGTGACCTAATTACATGGTGGCCACTGCTTGTCACCTTGCTACTGCTTGCAGCCACCGCATTGGTCTCAGTGTTATGAGATACACTAAATGTGTTATCAATGTTACCGATTGAGAAAGAAATAATCCGACAATTGGATTATATAAATTTGATAAATATTTTTGACTCTAAAATAGTTAGATGAGTAGTGTTTATATAATTATTTTAAATATTTATGAACTTTTTATTGATATAATATATTTATTTTTGGTTTATTTATGTATTTAGTATATATGTTATTTGTAAACTGAATTTTATCATTATTTATAGTAGTAAAAGGATCATTTTTTAGTATACGTTTCAGGCCCCGTCGAACACAGTTACGTTGCATTTGATTTAACTATATGCTTGACAATTAGATAATTAATTTTATACTTTTATTAAGATCCATGCATTTACTTTAATGTTTACTATCTCTACTATATATATATTAACTTTTTGTATTTTATTTTTAACAATCTCATCACTAAAATAAAACTATATTGTATAAAATACAGTGTATTTTACTAAGCTTTATAATTTGTTCATTTATTAGAAAGATATTTATAGCAGCTTCTCCCATTAAATTTAGATTTAATTAGATTTAATTTTATTAATTATAATTGAATTTCATTATCTTAGATTTAATTCGATTTAATTCTCCTATCTTATTAGATTTAATTAAATTTAATTTTATTAATTATAATTTCATTATCCCATCCATCAATTTTTTGTTATTGAATTTTTAATTTATATGTTCTTTTTTATTCTACTTATTTAAATATTTTATTTTATTTTTTGTAATTCGAGGCAAAAATATAATTTAATTATACCATAATATCTCATGAGACGACAAATCGATTGTAACTTTGTTTATTGAAAGAGAAATTTTCAATATAAGATTTATGCATTGAATTACTTGAACTGGATTTGCAATAAATCAAATTACTCAAGCAATGACTTTGATCTTGTTACGATTGAGTATTCAGTTAAAATTGATTTAAACTGAATTAATCAAAATTGAATAAATTGATTTTTTTAACTAACTGAATCGATTAATTTTTTTTTTAATAAAACAAAACAAATCGAATTGAGAAAATATCGGTTAAGTTGATCGAAAATCAAGTTAACCGAATTAATCAAAGTTTTTAATTTAGGAATTTATCATGGAAATTTATGAATTTATAAGTTAATTTACTTAAATTAATAATCTACCCATTAGTTTTATTTTAATTTATTTAATTTGTTTAATTGAATAAGAGATTTTAAAATAGAAATCTAAACGAATTAATCAATATAATCAACTTTTTTTTTTAGAAAAAATGAAATTCCAAAATAATAGAACATAATTTTTAAATTCAGTTGATTTAGTCAGTTTATTAGATTTAACTAAACTTTTAATCATCCTATACAGTACTACTTGGATATAATATAAGTTAGCAAAGAGATTAACAATCTTAGTTTGACGGTTTTAAATTTTTTCACCTTTTTGTGTTTTTTCTTTTAAACGCAGATAGAACCAAATGAAATAAGACTTACACAAGAAGTAATTAATTTTGATATTGAATATTAAAATCACTTAAAGCAAAGTCTCTTAGCTAAAATAGAGGAAGTAATATATATTTTACTTTTTTTTTAAAAAAAAATTATAAATTGAATAATTATTTATCATTTATTTATCTTTTAACAACTAATATTATTTTTAGGTAATGCTAAGCTAATGAAACATACTTTTATTATTATTATTTTTATCTTTTTGATATGCAATATATAGTGCTACGGCTGAATATTCGATTAAAATTAAATTAAATCTAATTAATTGAAACTACAAATTGATTTTTTTTTAAAATTAATCTAATCGAATTTTCTAATAAAATTGAATAAATTGAACGTATAAAATATCAATTAATTCAATCGAAACTGTAATGATATCATAGTAAATTTCCAGATTAATTAGGGATTATATATTTACTTTTTTACTTTTTCAATTTTTTATATTTTTTTTTACGAAAAAGTTTACTTTATTAAAACAAGGAGGAAATGAGGGGCCCAAAGCCTAACCTATTAAAATGACTCAAAAATGCCAAGTGGGCTTACAAGCAATTCTCACCTAAGATAGTCCAATTCTATCCAATTTACATATGCCAGACAATTCTCTATCAATCTCTTGTCTAAACAACACTCTATCACCAACATAAAGAAAAGTTTGGTTGGCAAGGTGATCCACCTCCGCATTTGCTTCCCTATAGATATGTGACCATCTCACTTGATACTTAGAAAATATCTTCTTGATTTTGAGTACCAAGTGCCGAAGCTCCCAACAAACACGCCCGAATAATCTGTAAAGAAGCAAGAGTATCTATCTTGAGCCAAATAGATAGGAATTGGTTCTCCACACAAAACTCCAACCCTTTCCAAATAGCAAATAGCTTTGATCAAATATTAGAACCCGTCCCAATAACTCCATAGGCTGCTCGGACCACTTGTCCATCATGGTCCTGAATGATAGCTCCATAAGAGGATATGTTCGGATTCCCTTTTGAACAACCATTCGTATTCGACTTATCCCAAAAGAAGGCCTTCACCAAGGCACCACCGTGATGGTATTTACCAAGCTCAGCCGAACATGCAAGCTCCCTTTTTGAGCTACCTCAATCCATCCCTTCCAATGCGCTCCTTTGATGATGCGCGCACCCATACCATAGAAGAAGTAAACACCAAATGCTCCAAACGATTTTCGGTGATGAAGACTTGATACTCCGATGCTTGCCATCATTCCGAGCACCCCATAAAAACCACACGATCAACAAAAGGGAGAGCCTCCCTCATATGTCCTGAATTGGATAGTTCCCACCATCCAACTCTCAAAAGTAGTAAAATTACTAACCAGAAATAATTTTGCATAGTGAGACCATACCTCAAAAGCAACACCTCCATGAAAGAATAGATGTTCCCAAGATTCCTCATATCCACGACATTGGCATTTGGATGCTAGCAAGACTCCTCTTCCCATTAAAATTTCATCAACTGGCAATCTTCGTTGCAAAACCCGCTAACCAAAAATAGAGATCTTTGGCACCAAAAGCTTGCTCCAACAGACCGTTCAAACCGAAGGAGCCTCCTGTACTGACCGAACACACTACCAAAAATAGAGATCTTTGGCACCAAAAGCTTGCTCCAATAGACCATTCAAACTGAAGGAGCCTCCTGTACTAACTGAACACACTGCCATGCCGACTTTAGTGAAAAATGTCATTCCTTGTGAGTCTCCAATTTATCATATCTGGTTCCTCTTGATGGAATGGAACCTCAAACAACTTCTATCGTGCGGGAAGGTAGCAAACACCGAAGTTTATCCACATGCCATCTCAAGCCAGCCATAACCTCAGCCACCTTCAAACCGAATGCCCTATAACTTCACAAAACTGAAAAAGAGGGCCTCAATCCAACCACACATCAAACCAAAAATCTGCTTACCCTTGCCCAAGATCCAACCAATATGTTATTCCGTGATGTCCCAAACCTTCACCATTCATCTCCAACAAGGAGAAGCATTATACTTAAGAGAGACCACAACTGGGGACTTTGGACCACAATACATCTTGATAAGAAATTTTTTCCAAGGAGCACGTTGTTCTCTAAATTGAAACCATAACTTCATGGCTACCATCACCCCCACTAAAAGAGAATAATTAGGATTGACGGATTAAATCATCAAATCAAATCAAATTAGTATTAAAATTATTAAAATAATTCTATTATAATTATTAGAATAATTCTTAAAATTATTCTATTATTTATTAATTGGTCAATTGACCAAGTACGTCCCAAATATTATATATTGTACTGTCCTTAGGACAAATATCAATGAACAATAAGTTTTATTATTGCTCTCATATTCTTTCTTGTCCTCTTCCTATTCTTCCTCTTTCACGGTATCAGAGCTTTTGTTGGTGAACACACAAATAAACTAGTTTGACATGCTCGCCTTAGTCATCCTTCTCTTCGTATTGTTCAGTCAATTATCAATAGATACAGTTTACCTACTTCCTTTACCTCCTCTCTATCTCATTCATGTAGGGTCTGTATGAAATCTAAAAGTCATAGGTTACCTTTCTCTTCATCCGATCATGTTTCTAATTTTTCACTTGAAATAATTCATTTAGATGTTTGAGACCCTACACCTATTTTGTCTAACCAAGATTTTCAATTTTATGTTACTTTCATTGATCATTTTAGTAAATATACTTTTCTCTATCCTATGAAAAGGAAATATGATTTATTAAATATATTCTGTAATTTTTAAAATAAAGTTGAACGATATTTTAATCGTAAAATACTCTCTTTTGATTTTGGTTTTTTTTTGTGGGAGGGGGGGGGGGATCTCAAGCTCTCCATCGTCATCTTGTCTCTTATGGAATTATTCATCGAGTTTCTTGTCCTCATACTCCAGAATAAAATGGCTCTGGTGAGAGAAAACATAGATATATAGTTGAAACTGCCTTAACTCTTCTTCATCATGCCTCAGTTCCACGTAAATTTTGGGATGAAGCTGTTAACACTACCGTATATCTCATAAATTGACTTCCTACTTCATTGTTCAATCATAAATGTCCTTTTGAAAAACTTTATAATCAAACTCCTAATTACATTTTCCTTCAAATTTTTGGTTGCGCATGTTATCTATAGTTATGCCCCTACTCTAAACACAAACTTGACTCTCGTTCACTACAATATGTTTTCCTTGGTTATAGCAATTTACACCATGGTTATTGTAGCTTACATGTACTAATAGGACGAATTTATATTTCACGACATGTTACTTTTATGAGTCTCTATTCCCTTTTTCAATGGCTTCTTCGATCTCTCCTCCAGATATAGGTGACACCTTCTTGATGCTACCTACCATTGTAAGAAGTGACGACAACCTAGGTTTTGCTCTGGAACTCTCTAATAACTCCTACATATAATCAGAATCTCCTCAAGCTGTTGATGAAGCTTCTCTAGTCAAAGATAATACAAGTCCATCATCTAAATCACTATGTTAGTCTACTTCCTCGTCGTCATCAACAAGTGATTTAGATGATAATGCTTCTTGTCGCATTCTTCCATTAAGTGACATCTATGCACGTTGTCCACCAATGACAACTCGACATCCCCTTTCAGGCTTTCACGAGTTCTAGTGGTCTCTTCAAAATCTAATGAACCAACTTATTTTACATAAGCAAACAAGAATCCAAATTGGCGTAGTACAATTGCTACAAAATTTGATGCACTTCTTCGTAATGGAACATGGATCCTAGTTGCACGATCTCCCTCCATGAATATTGTGTGCTCTAAATGAGTATTCCATCTTAAGCATCGAGCTGATGGTTTTCTTGAACGATACAAAGCTCGACTTGTAGCTAAAGGATTTAGTCAATAGCTAGATATTGACTTTAATGACACTTTTAGCTCAGTCATCAAAATTACATCTGTCAAACTTTTATTATCGGTAGTTGTTAATTCTAATTAGAATGTACGACAATTAGACATTTCAAATTCATTTCTTCATGGTCATTTTGAGAAAACTGTATTTATGGAATGAACCACCTGGGTTTATTCATCCACAATTTCCATCTCATGTTTGTCAACTCAAGAAATCATTATATGATCATTGACAAACTCCTCGCGCATGGTTTCATCGATTATCTAATTGGTTACAAGTTTAAGGGTTTTCTAGTTTAAAGACTGGCTCATCTTTATTCCATAAATATAATGATAGGACTATGATATTTTTTCTTATTTATGTAGATGACATCCTAATAATCAACAATCATCATAAGGATATCATAACTTTATTAAGTCTTCTCAATTAAGAATTTTCTACTCGAGATCTGGGTAATGCTCATTTTTTTCTTGGTATTGAACTTATTCCACATGAGGAAGACTATCTTCTCTCTCAGAGCAAATACATTATTGGGCTTCTCCAGAAAGCCAAAATGGATGGAGCATGTCCAGTTTCTACACCAATTGCTATGAACAACTCCACAATTTCATCCTCTGCTACTTTGTTCGATCCACAGATTTAACAAAACATTGTTGAATCTTTACAATATGTCACTATCACACAGCCTGATATTACTTTTGTAGTAAATCGTTCTTGTTAATTTATGCATTCTCCAACTGAGCAAAATTGGGATAATATATAAAAAGAATACTTCGCTATCTCAAAGATATCGTCAATCATCTCGAGATTTACATGCATATAGTGATGCGGATTGGGTAAGCTCTCCTAAAGACAGATGATCTACAAGTGGATATGTAATATTTCTGGGGAAAAAATCTTATCTCATAGAATTCAAAAAAGCAATCTACGGTATCTCGTTCAAGCACTGATGCTGAATATAAAACTATAGCTAATACAACATCTGAAATTATTTGGCTTCAATCACTTCTTTTTGAACTTCATCTTGCATCAAATACCGCACCAAAAATTTAGTGCGACAATATTGGAGCGACATATCTTACAATTAATCCTGTCTTCATGCTCGTCCAAAACATATGGAAATTAATTTTTATTTTGTTCATGAACGTGTGGCAACTCAACAGTTACTCGTCTCTTATATTTCTACTAAAAATCAAATCGTTGATATCTTTACGAAGCCATTATCCAGATAACGTTTCAACAAGTCAGCAAGCAAACTCAACGTCCAAGATCTCTCGTTAAGTTTGTCCAGGGGGCAAAAGAGAACCACCAGAATTGACCAGATCAAATCAAATTAGTATTAGAATTATTAAAATAATTTTATTATAATTATTAGAATAATTCATAGAATAATTTTATTATTTATTAATTGATCAATTGACTAAATATTTCTTAAACATTATATATTGTACTATCCTTAGTACAAATGTCAATGAACAATAAGTTTTATTACTGCTTTTATATTCTTTCTTGTCCTCTTCCTATTCTTCCTCTTTCACCCATATCCGCCAAACACCACATGCCCAAACCACCTTCAAGCTTCGACCTATAGATTTTGGACCAAGAAATCCAATGCAGTTTTTTGTTCGGCTTTGAAGGGAGAGGGGGGGGAG
>JBBMJZ010413104.1:1275166-1285178 GCA_037833815.1 Zingiber zerumbet | reverse complement strand
TAGCCAACTTGGTTCAGTGCAATCCGAGCCCTAGATTTGCACCCCCCCTATGCAGCCACACACAAGAGCAAGCTTCTACTTATGTATTTGTTTACAACACACATTCTTGTGAAACAATATAAACCAACCATCAAGCTTTGAAACTTCCAATGTGGGACTAAAGTCTCATTCACAATGGAACATCTTTCCTCTTCCCTCTCTTCTCTATTCACTCATTTTCAACAAATATATGATAGAGTTTTTATTTAAAGTGGAATAGACTCAACCTCTTGTTGATTTTATATTTATATACAAGTCAACTAATTCACTTCATTTGGTAGATATTTTTAAATACTAAAAAAAAATCATTTCAATTAAGAAGCTGATATTTCCTATATTAAAAAAATAATTTTTCATCGTTTTTTTATAAATAAGAATAACTATTTTTCTTACCATTTTTCATATTAAAATACCAAATGCATTTCCAATTTTCTTTTCTATAAAATAGAAATACAGTTTACCATACCAAACACATTTTCTATTTTCTAAAAACTATATTAGAAAACATAAAAATAGAAATAGAAAATGAAAAGTAGAAAACTTTATCCTACATTGCAAAAAGTGATTTCTACAATTCAAATTTGTTATCATAAAGTTACATGGTAGCAATTTTACCGCTGTGCTAAGACTCTCCTTCAATAATGAATGTAACACATAATAACAAAAATACACTAAGTAACCATGCTTTGTAAGTACAAGATTCAGTAAATTTATATGTTGGCTAGCTATTTGGGTAACACAGTTCCTAGTAACTCGTATAGTTGTCAATATTGTTTCTTTGTATAGTTTATTGATTCTAGGGAAATTAACAGTTATGTTATTAATATATGGTTTGTGTCATTAACACAACATAAATCCTTATTATGATGATTGAATATCCTTGGTTATGACATATATGAAAATTTCATTGTGGAGGAAAAAACAAGCTTTCTACATTGGCATTTCTGCTTGAATTTTTTTTTTTTCCAAAGGGAAAAACTATCAAGTGTTGCTAAGTGCCACAGGTAGAAAGTTAAAAAGACTTCCTGGAATTTTTTGGAATAGTATATGGTTGTTGAAGACAAGATAAACTGCAAATATCTCGAATTGAATCTTATTACTGAACTGCAGCTAAGGTATTTAAATGATCTGGTTCAAGGATCTCATTCTATGTTGTCCAGAAATTTCAAATTCAAAATACAAAAAACACAGATATAGATATCCATAAATCCATAGGATGTCTGTAACACTTTTCATGTTTTAACTTCCTTTGGCTTTGACATCATCACAATACAAATATACCAATTTATCATGTCCGAGTGCTGAGTCAACGGACGCTGGGGACGTGGCACTCTCTGCTGGCTCCTCGTACGCTCCGATGATCCTGCAACAAAGCCGAGCCGGGCGGGGTTTCCCAGCGACGGCGCTCCGACGCTCAAGTCAGACAAGGGGAAAATAATAAGGTGGCTCCAAGATCAGAGATTGCATACCTCCGGTGAAGTCTAAGGGCTCTTATATAGAGCCATGGGGAGCCTGGTGCATGTACATCGAGGTGTACACGTGTCCTGCACCATGCCTCAGCATGGGCATGTCAGAAGAGCATGTCTGACGCCATACTGCTACAGTCCGAGCACTTTCTTGATGGGATAGCAGAACATTCCGTTGTACAATTCTGCGTATGGCCTAGTCATCGAACATCCCTTTTGTCAGCGACAGGGATTATGTGATGATGTTCCCCCCTGTCCCATATCCTTCAGTTTCCTCTTCCCGGGCCGAGCGTCCAGCCGCTCGGCAGGCGCCTTACATCCGACCCGGCGTAGGTGTTGGTCCGACCGGGAAGATTCATGATCGCTTGCTCGGACGAATACTCTTGTCTCGTTGCCTGACGTCTTGGCCGGGCGGACAGACCGCTCGGCCTTGTACCCTTGCCTTACACCACGGCCGAGCGGACCACCCGCTCGGCCCTACAATCTTTCTACCTTGGCATCGGAAACCTGGGCGCATGGCCGGGTTGCTGTTCCTTCGGTTGGAGGCATGGCCAGGCAGTCGGCATAGGACAGCCGCTCAGCGAGGCCACGGGGTTGACCCAACCCTCGTCCGATTAGCAAAACCTCAATTTGACCTTTGACCTCCATGTGTCGTTGACCTTTCGCCAATGAGGCCCCCCTAGCCTTATCGCCGGATCACTTAGATTAAAGATCATGCTCATATATGCTTGTTTTGTAAATCCATACGAACATTCCTTTAATTTAATTGTTAAATTATAAAATAATATTTTAAATTTCCACTGTACATAAGGGTATAGAAACACGATATCCTCGAATTTAAAATTCGGTTCCAACACTATCCTCGTTCTTCAGTGCTTCAAAATCATATTTAATAATTAATAAAATGTCAAAATCAAATTTGAAATATACCTCCATTTTTTTATTCCAAACGGTGAACTCTCCCTTGAACTTTGGTGGTGAATGCCGGATCCAGTCATCTCTTTGTTGCTTCAGCTGGCGGTTAGTCCTTCTGTGACAGTTGTGCTCTGATACCAATTATTGGTCCGTGTTAGGCCTACTAGAGGGGGTGAATAACCTAAAAAGCAAGTTAGAAATCTCTTACTTTTCGAACTTAATAAGGACACAATATTAATTATACAATTAAAATAAAATGCATAAAATAAATAAGAGGACACAAAAATTACATGGTTATAACCAAGATAGTTGTTAATCCAAGACAAATAAAAAAAATTCTAAAATCTCCTTCGTTGAAGGCGGAGAAGTCTCTTACACACTTTGAAAGATCAAAAATAACTAGGAAGATTAGTACAATGATTATTGATTAATTCCTAGCTCCAGTGAACTTATTATAACCTTCTGAAAAAAGTTACTACTGCTTAGAGGCGCCTCCAAGGGGATCTAGGGCGCCTCTAAGGGGATCCAGGGCGCCTCCAAGAGGATAAAAATTTATCCTTTTTACAACTGTCATTACAACAATTATCTAACGACTTTTTGCGTTGGAGGCGCGAGGGCACCTCCTGCTTCCTTGAGGCGCCTCCATCAAGAGGCACGAGAGCTCCTCCAATTTGTTGCAGGGTGCCTTCTTCAGATAGGCATGAGGGGGCCTCTAATCCACTTGGAGGCACCTCAAGTACTATTCATCTATGAATGAACATCTCTAATCGCTTTCCAATCTCTTGGGTGATGCTCCGATCATCCAAAGTTAAGCTTACCCGAATTCAACTCTGATCTTCTTCTCGAGCAGACTTTCTTCTTAACTTCTCGTCCCTCAAACGCTTCGCGCGCATCTTTCTCATCCACCCATGTCTTTTTTAGTAGCTTTTCGTTCATCGGATGCACCGAGCTCGTCAACTCATTTTTTGTGTCATCCTTCTCGCTCGCTGTATTTTCGCTCGACTTCTTGTGTTCCTAAGTCCCTGCATACTCTGACCCAAGCCATCAAAATCACAGAACATAACTTAATTAAGTTGACCATATCAAAACTAACACCGGGTACTTATAGCTATAGTCATGGATGTTGAGTTAATAGCCAAAGTATAGCAATTGCTAGCAGATTATGATGAACTGATGCCAGAAGATCTTCCTGCCGTGCTACCGCCCATGTGATATATCCGATATTTGATTGACCTTATTCTAGGGTCTAGCTTGCCTAACTGACCAACATATCGCCTTAGTCCCAAGAAGGCTGAAGAATTGTAGTGACAGGTGGTAGAATTACTGGAGAAAGACTATATCCGTGAGTGCATGAACTCATGTGCAGTTACAGCCCTACTAGTGCTAAAGAAAGATAGTTCGTGGCGTATGTGTGTTGACAACTGAGCTATCAATAAGATCACGGTGAAGTACAGATTCCTAATTTCTTGCTTGGACGAGATGTTGGATCAGCTATCCAGTTATAATGTCTTCTAAAAAATTAACCTTAAAAGCAGATACCACCATATTATAATAAGGTCCAGAGATAAATGGAAAACCGCTTTCAAGATGTAACATGGGCTATATAAGTGGATATTCATGCCTTTTGGATTGTCCAATGCGCCCAACACTTTTATGAGGTTTTATGCATCAAATTCTACGACTTTTCAAGGGAAAGTTTGTGATTACATTCTTATCTACAAACTGACATGGGTAACCCACTTTGATCACTTCTATGCTGTTTTTGAAAAATTGAAGACAGAGTGTTTATTTATCAACATGAAAAAAATGTTCTTTGTTTATTATATCGGTAATTTTCATTGGCTTTATTGTGTTTTTTGATAGTGTGCACACACATGAAGCAAAGATAGACGGAGTCTTGAAGTGGCTGCATTTGAGAACCTTGCACAACGTTCGAAGTTTCCACGACTTAGCTTCTTTCTACCATCGGTTTATCAAAAATCTTAGCACTCTAATTGCTCCCATCATCGAGTGTCTCAAGGGATATGATTTTAAGTGGTCTGAAGACGCAGAGGCTAGTTTTCACTTGGTCAAGTAGAAGATGACCAAGACACTAGTTCTGTCACTTCTCGATTTTGACCAATTGTTCGAGGTCAACTATGATGCTTCTGACATTGGTATAAGAGTTTGTTTACAACAAATCGAGAAACAGGACTTTAGGTTTGAGTCTTTTTGAGATTGTCTATGGACGGAACCTATCATAGATTCTGGACTTAGCCCATGCTCCACATATAGGACGATTTAATCCTAAAACAGATGAGATGATAGAACATCTTCAAAACATTCATAAGCAGGTGAAATTGGTAATTCTGCATAGCAATACCAAGTACAAAACTCAGGTTGACACTCATCGTTGTCAGATACTTTTTATGGCCAGAGATTTGTATAGGATGTTTTAACTCGTGATCATTTCTCTATTGGTGAGTACAATAAGCTGAAGGATCATGAAATTGGACCGTGTAAGATATTGTAAAATATCAACGATAATACCTACAGGTTGCGTCTTTCTAATCATCTGAAGACATTTGATGTCTTCAATGTGAATGGGGCTACTATAAACTCGAGGGCGAGTTCTTTTCAACCTAGAGGGACTGATTTAAGATCAACCCAATACGATTCTTTGAACTTCAAATGATCATAACTTTTGATATGTGACCTAGAATCATGGTATGTCTATCGCCATGTGTGCATAATTTAAAAATCTACATTTATTATGGGGTACCCATAATCACTAATTTTTGGACCCAAATTCCATCTCTAAAGATTTTATTACTATTTTTAATAATTTTATTTTATGATATTTAGACTATTTTTTATATTTGTATTAATTATATTAATTAGGATTCATAATTAGTTTATAATAACGTCTTATTTTATTAATTTTTATTTTTATTAAAAAATTATAATTTTCTAAAAAGATTTTTTTATAAGATTAGAATTACAGTCTAAAGCATATTCTTTTATTAATAAAATTTCATTTTAGGATAAATCTGATAATATATTTTTTAAAATTTTTTTACATTCTCGCTCCTTAAATTTCTCCTCTATTCTGTTATTAGCCAATAAAAGGATCACTATTCTACCTATCTCACTAATTATTAACATCAGTCAGACAAAGTAGTTTGCCTCTTTCAAAGAACGATAAATTAAGACCCAACGCAATGACATGGCCTTCCTTACTACGCGAGGCAGCAAAAATATTTGTCCTGCTTTCACACACGAAAGTTGACTAACCGCTTACGTAATACCGCACTTAATTATTCATAATCTTTTTTAAAAAAGAAAAGAAGGGAAGAGCAGAGCCAGAGAAGAGAATCAACAGGAGCTTTCAACTCCACATATTCTTACATTACCAATTTATCAGGGACCTCCACGACTTCTATGATGCACGTGAGCGAGACCTCCCGAGCACGTGCCGTCGCCGTTACAAACGGACGGCAAACCGTCGTTTCACGTTAATGTTCTCCTCCTCCGTCGAAATCCATCGGCTCTCGCTTCACCTCCGGCGCCGATCTCGAGCTCGCGGCGCCTTCTGCTCGATTCCGCTTGAACCCGATCGAAACGCCGAAGAGCCTCGTGCTCGTCGAACAATACCTCTCCTTCTTTTTCTCCAAAGCCTGAGCCGCCGCCGGCGGCTGCGGCGCCGGCGTCGCGGCCGTCTCCGCTTCTTCACTGTCGTCCTCTTCCATCGGCGATGCCAGACCTAGGTCTAGCGGAGGAGACGCTGAGGCAGTTCCGCCGCCTCTTTTCGCACCACCGTTGTGCCGGCAGCTGGGCGCGTACTTGGACATGAGATTGAGGATGCTGTTGCACAGGTTCTTCATCTGGCTCAGCTCCCGGCAGAGGCTCTTGTTCTCCTGCCGAAGCCGGTCGTTCTCCCCCTCCAGCTCCGAAGCCGCGCTGCTGCTTCCCTCAGCCGGTTGCACGCCACCAGAGAAAGGGGTCGTCGAGATGATCTGCTCATCTCCGGAATTAATCGGTGACCCTACGGGTATTGCCGAGGAGGCCGGCGGAGCCGCCGATGAGGACAGCGCAGGGATAATTTTCCGGCGGTGAATTTCGCAGAGCAACTGCTTCTCGCCGCGACGGAAGAACTCGTTGGCGAATTCCCACCGATCCGGTACGATCTTCCGAAATCCCTAAAAAAAGTTTCCGATTCAATTGCGTAAGTCAACAAAATTCAATCGAGAATCGAAAAGCAGGGGATGCATATGAAGAATCGATTACGCACGTAGGTGTTGAGCTGGCGGACGAAACTGGAGAAGTTGTTGTGCTTGAAGTACTGGGGTAGGACGTCGCAGGCGAATTCGGCCGGCCGCCAGACGATGAAGGTAGTCCCGTCCTCGTTCCAAGAGATGACGTCGTCGATCGACGGGTCGTCCAGGAGCTGGTACGTCTTCGTCAGGAAGGGCGTCGGCGTCGAACGATGCCCCTGATCATTGGCAGAAACCATAGCCTCCCCCTCCTCCATCGGCAATGATTCCGCCGACCGGCGAGCCATAGGGACGCGCGGCCCGATGCCAAAATTCTAAAAGTTTCCAAGGGCCGAGAAATTAACGAGTATTTATAGAAGACGCAGAAAAGGAAGGAAGAAGAAAAGGAAAACCGAGCGGCGCTGGAGAAGAAGATATAGAAGAGATCAGATTGATGAGGAAGAGAGATAAAAGGGAAGGAGATGTCTACAAGACCGATGGAAAGGGCGAGAAGTTTCCTGGAAGATAGTGCTAATTCCTGGTCCAACCGACGGGTGCCGGTCAAATGCAAGGAGGGCGACCCTGCGATTCCATTTCGCTTACAAGCTCCAATCAGTGACAACCGCGGCCTGGCCACGTGTCACGCCGCAAGAGTCAACACGTGACGTGTAGGGGGTGGAAATCTCGGCGCGGCATCTAGAAGCCTTTCGCCTTCATCGCCTGCCACCGCCGTGAACGGACCAGGTGAGCAACGCCGGACAGGAAACAGGTTCGGCGTGAGAGAGTAGCACGTGTTGGTTTGCGCCACGATGTGCTTCCTGGCCCGACAATTGCAGCTCATCATCTCGAGATGCGCTTGAGAATTACGTACGTCTAGTCGACCTTTTATTGGTTAAAAATTCATTTTAATGTTCCGACTAAACAAATCATTTAAAATTTAAAATTCACATAAATAATGCCGGGAAAACTTTTAAATATAGTTTATTTATTATTGGATTAAATAATCATTAGACCACAAATGACCGGTCATAAATTTGATATGCACAGTACTAAATGGTTAAACTCAACTATAATATAAATTATTATCAAACATATTATCTTTTAATAATATCATCTATATATCTTACTATTTTATTAAAAATCTCTCTTTTTTACTATTATAAATTTTTCTCATCATTAATTTTCTCTAGTTATTTAATATAAAAAGATATAGTTCTCTTTAATCTTAATTGACAACACTATGATCAAAGAAATTTCTATAAATATTTTAGACCGATGATGTAAAAAAATGTACTTTTCTTAGTTTTTTATTAAGATAAGTATAATATTAAATTAAATTAATTTTTTATTTAGGGAAGTCCATTATATCTAAATAATTAATTTTTTATTTTTACAATTATATTATGTACATCATACTGTACCGTTCATAGTGTGAATTATATATGTATTATAATTTAATTCTGATAAATCATAGATTTATAGGTGTGTTTGATATTTTGGAAGATAAGGCCCAACAGTCCTAACGTAGAAAGTCCTACTTCAATAATTACACCCCCCAATTAATTGCTGATTCGTTTTTCTATAAAAAAGGTTTCGTTGATCGTTAGCAAGATGGACGTCGAATTGATCAAGTTATTGCTCTTCAAGAAATGAAACGCCGTTCGCGTACACGTCACCATCAACTGATCTGATTGCCCAGATAAAATATGAAGTATTGACCGGGTCATCACACGCCGGCGCGCACGTGCCAAAAACTGATTAATTCTAAAAATAGACTATCTTTTCTCTATTAAATAATTCTAAAAATATAATTTATGCACTTAAAAATAAATTTTATTAATTTTTGTCAGAGCTGTTGAATGCCTAAATTTATAATTGCATTTTTTTTTCAGTAAAATTCATTGAATGTAATTCTTCGACAACTGATTTTAGAAGGAGATTTGAATTCATGAATGTAATTCTTCCACAACTGATTCTAGAAGGAGATTTGAATTAATGAAAATCTTACAATAAATAAAGTTCTTAAACTGATTCTAGAAGGAGATTTGAATTAATGAAAATCTCACAATAAATAAAAGTTGTTTCTTGTCGAAAGACTTACAAGTCAAGGTCAAATCTGAATGTTTTTATATAGGCAGCTAAAATACTCAGTCTATTTAATTAATTGCTTACTTTTTTTTTAAAAAAAAAAGGAAAACATTCTGCAAACTTGAATTATCGCTGACTCTTCTAACAAAATTAAGAAACGCATACAATTCTTTGACTTTGTAACAAAATTAAGAAAACATGAATTCAGTTTTCTCTATCTGTGCATTTTGATTCCGTGATGATGGAAATGCTGTGATAATGACTTCTCTTGTGGCGTCCTTGTGACGTACATTAATCATAACCGCATGGGTTATAAATACTGCCATGTAAATATCAACTAACAATCGAACAAAGGGCTGTAAAAATCACGATGGTAAGCTAGTAAAAGCAGTCTGAAAATAATAACACTGCACAATCCTTTTCAAGGTGGAGCCTCAGATTGTGACACCTCCAAGCTTGTGATTAGAAACCAAACCCTGGTTCATTGCACTGAAGCAAATATAAAACCCTGCTTTATGTGATTTAACTAACTAAGAAGCAGTAAAGATTTTGAGTGGGGGGCAACTTAGAAGAGGTGGGGAACACAAGGCAAAGGAGCTAACATGGGCCATTATTACCCCTCCCCCAGTAGAGCTTTCCATTCACGCATGCATGACATGAATTCTTTATCACAGCAAACTGGAAGGAACTCTCTCGAACTTATTGTTGAGTTTGCTTTACTTTCAAGGGTCCAATACTTTGATTTAAAGGATGATCATGTGACATTTTTTATTAACAAATTTCTGGATTATTTTCACTCTCCAACGCGTGGCTATCATACAGCGAATAAGACAGGGCAGGGCGCTCATGGTCAGGGTAAAGTAAAAAAAAATGAAAATAATAATAATTATTAAGATGACGGTCAAAATAAGAAGGATTAATATTTAGAACTAATGTGGTTGTATAGTTCGATCGAATAATTCAGTCGATTAAATTTTTTATTCACTCGGATCTTAAGTCCTCCCACTACAAAAAATATGACATTCTGGGACAAATTTTGGGACGAATTTTATAAAAAAATTCGTTGCAAAATTTTTTGGGACGAAATCAGGGACGAAAATTTTTTCGTCCCAAAATGCTTGATGCGAACCTTTGGAACGAATTACGGTTTGTTGCAAAATTGGCAACGAATTTGGGGACGAAATTGGCGACGAATAAAATTTTCGTCCCCAAATTCGTCGCAAAAAAGCAACGAATAATTTTTTTGTTGCAAACTTAGCAACGAATTTGGGG
>JBBMJZ010413104.1:1224161-1246818 GCA_037833815.1 Zingiber zerumbet | reverse complement strand
GCTCTTTATAGGGTTAAAGCTTCCTATGTACAACTTACATGGGGAATATTCTCCTGATTCTCTAACAACAGTTACGTAAGATGCCAAAAAGGAATTCCCTCCAACGCCCCGACTAGACCTTGCTCTCAAAGGGACTTGACACAGCTAATAGTTGTAGACCACCTTGTGGACTCGGCTTGGTCTCGTAGAGGACTCGGTTCGGCCTCGTTGAGGACTCGGTTCGGCCTCATTGAGGACTCGGCTCAACTTTGTTGAGGACTTGGCTCTATTTCGTTGAGGACTCGGTTCGGCCTTGTTAAGAACTCGCTTCGGCCTTGTTGAGAACTTGGTTCAGCCTCTTTTAGGATTCGGCTCAATCTCTTTGAGGACTCGACTTAGTGAAAGGGACTTGGGATCCGATCAGTCGAAGGACCCGGGTCCAATTGGCTAGATCACTTGACTCTTTTTTAAACATCAATTAATTTTATTGACCTCGCCCTCACCTTCAAAGGTCAACCTTATTCGTGGTATCACTTAGATGGTGATCTTCTAGATTTGCACATAAGCAGACCCTAATAAAGTCGAAATTAGTGTTAAAAAAAATGCCAACTGAAATTTGGATATCGTTCAGAGTTCTTGGTAGATTTGAAATTAAAAAAAAAAAAGGGACAATTACCAAATCATTCTTTTCTCCCCCTTTTTTTGTTTTCTGGTAAAAAAACTATTTAATCGTACCTTTCCTGCTGCACAATTCTACGCATCATGTGTACTTCCGTGGGACCCACGTCGCTTTTCCCATCTCCGTGGTCGATCGAAGGCCGAAAGCGGTCAGCTTCTCAAGTTGCCGCTCCGTTTCTTAGTTAAGATCGCGTTGACCTTCCTTGTAGAGTAAAGATTTCGGCGTGGCGTCTTTTCGGCTTCTATTAAGCCTCCTCGTTCCCTTTCTCACACCACGGAGACTTCTCCCATATAATTTGTTTACGAGGAAGGAAAATAATGACAGTTCGTGTGGATTTTGATTTGGAGATGAGAGAAGCTAAAGCCACTAGCTAATTAAGATTAGCAGCAATGGTTCGAGACTGGTTGTCTCCTTGGCCGTCATTTATGTCGCCGGGCGTTCGCCTTTAATATCACCTGCATGCGTAATCCCAATTAATTCTCTCTCAGTAGAGCAAGGAATCGAGGATGGGGGGTTACATGGTGCGTTAGTCAGAAGAATGGCTCAGTGAGTTTGAGAGTAAAGAATGGCTATATAGGGGGATAGAAAGAATCAAATCGTTTGCCTTAGTCCTCACGCATCAACGACTCCACGTCTCTCACACTTCACAGTCGCTGTTGCTCTGTTCCATGTAAACCTTCTCCGTTAAACCTTCCTTAAACCCACGCCATCTCCCTATAAATTAGAGCTCGCCCCGTCTCCCTTGCCCTGTCATAGTCGACGAGTTCCTTTCTGGATTCGCATAAAAAGAAATCGCTTAGGAGCCGAAGCGAAGGCCAAACGGGGAAATGCAAAGAGGAGAAGAGCAGAACAGAGCACGCGTTGCCTCCGACGACGATCCACATGAAGCAACATGGGTGCCGGGGCCCATTATTATCGGCGCAGGACCCTCCGGTCTCGCCGTCGCCGCCTGCCTCGCCGATGTTGGCATCCCCTGCACCGTGCTCGAGAAGGCCAGTTGCGTGGCCTCGCTGTGGCAGCATCGCACATATGACCGACTGCGTCTCCACCTCCCCAAGCAGTTCTGCGAGCTTCCGATGCTGGGCTTCCCGGAGGGCTTCCCCAAGTACCCCTCCAAGAAGCAGTTCCTCTGTTATCTGGAGTCATACGCCGACGCATTTGGCATCCGGCCGCGGTTCTGCACCGAGGTGGTCGCCGCGGAGTTCGACCCAGCCGTCGGGGCGTGGAGGGTTCGGGTGCGAGGCGGCGGGGAGTTGGCGAGCAGGTGGCTGGTGGTGGCGACGGGCGAGAACGCGGAGCCCGTGGTGCCGGAGTTCCCGGGCATGGAGCGATTTCTAGGCCGCGTCGTCCACACCTGCGCTTACAAGTCCGGCGCCTACTTCGCGGGGGAGAAGGTCCTGGTCGTGGGCTGCGGGAATTCCGGCATGGAGGTGAGCTTGGACCTCTGCCGCCACAGCGCCAAACCTTACATGGTCGTCAGGAACACCGTAAGCTTAGCTCTCCCTATATATCTCTCTTCCTCCTGGCGATCGATCAATTAGTTCGAATGTGAAGCTGGTGGTGCTTTCTCCAGGTTCATGTGCTGCCGCGGGAGATGATGGGGATGTCGACGTTCGGAGTGACAATGGCGCTCCTGCGGTGGCTGCCCCTGCGGCTGGTGGACCAGTTTTTGTGCACGGTGGCCCATCTCATGCTCGGCGACACTGACAGGCTCGGCCTCCGAAGGCCTAAGACAGGCCCCATCGCCCTCAAAAACCTCACTGGCAAGACCCCGGTCCTCGACGTGGGCGCCCTTGCCCAAATCAAATGCGGCAGCATTAAGGTGCTCAACTGCTCATGAATTACTCACCAACCCTCGTTAAATCCACCAATGAACTGCTGTTAATTAAACTGTCGTCGCTGTTAAGGTGACGCGAGGTGTGAAGGAGATCACTCGGAGGGGAGCCAAGTTCGTGGACGGAACAGAGGAACAGTTCGACTCGGTTGTCCTGGCCACGGGTTACAGGAGCAACGTACCTTCGTGGCTCAAGGTGCATTGGATCTCGTTGTTTTTCTTAGTTTGTGTTTTACCCCATGTTTTGTAGGCACTAGCTCATGGTGCAAACTAGATCATAGCTTCCCTTTTGTTGCATTGGGTGCGCTACAAATGATTAACAGTGGCGAATGTAGTGTTCTTCCTGTTCATGGGTCTCGTCAGTGGATCACCCACCTAAGCTATAGCTAGGAAGAGATCGAATAGAGGCGTGGCCTTGTGTTCATTAGTGATCTACTCGTACCATGCACGTAGATAGCATGAGTAATTAAATTAAAGTTCAAATTTTTGCATGCATCCACTGGACGGCGATTGAGGAGCCTATGCATTGTTTAATATGGCAGGGTGGTCAGAGTCTGTTCGCCGAGGAGGGCATGGCCAAGGATCCCTTCCCTGGCGGATGGAAAGGTCAGGATGGACTCTACTGCGTCGGCTTCACCAAGCGTGGCCTTCTCGGTGCCGCCCACGACGCTCGCAATATCGCCAGGGACATCCTTCTCCACTGGAGTAAGCATAAGGACTCGTGATCGGAAGCAATTAAACGCAAGGGCAATCGATCGACTGCATGCTATTCCTCTCTTCTTGTACATCGCCCATTTTGCCTCGGGTTTAATTTTCTTCCTCCCGCCTCAGTCTGTGGTGGACCATATGTAAAATTTCACATTTGGGTATAGAATGGAGAAAGTCTGCTCTTTACTGTTAATCCCTTTTCTGGTCAAACCAGTGCTCTGACTGCGATTAATGGAAGCAAAATTCTCACTTGTCCTGAACAATTTCTACGATGCATAGGGCCATTACTGTTCTGCTCACCTTCTAAACCATCAGCAGCAGTGAGCTCTGTCAACTTAGTCAGCATGCAGAGCAGGGCTCGGGACGGCAGGCATAACTTCTCAAAAACATCTGCTAAATATAAATGCCGTGAATCAAGAAGTCGTTGGTGATTCTGTATCGTTGAGTAAATGCTGGAATCAATGTGCTTTAAGCAAAAGGCGTACCGCTGCATGGGCATCAATGATGAGGACCTAATCGTTGAAGCAGCTGTGGCTACAGCAAAATATTATTCACGTCTAAGGGAAGAGCATAGGGACTAGGGCTTCCAGGTCCACTTAATGCGTCCTTCCAAGCCTTTGTGTCCCGTCTCTCCCTTAGAAATTTAAAGGGACAATGATGGGGGTGACGTCTGCATTCTTTCAGCATCCTTGCAGGCACGCATGCATGCGTACGTATAAGAATGAATGCAGTGACGCTGAGGTGACCTTGGAGTACAAAATTGCAAGTAAGCGTAGGCACGTAAGTCTGCGTCTCCTCCATGCGTACAAAGGGGAAAAAAAAACTGTAAAAGGATGAGCAGCAGAGAGTGTGGAGGAGATCGCATCACTTTCGGCTGCCAGGGAAGTCACTTTAGTCAGTAGTCCAGGGTCACGCGTACAGTGTCCATGAGGCCAGAGGGGGCAGAGGACGTCATGGTGTAAGTTATCGAAAACAAGTTTACTATGTAATTTAACTGAATTGATTTTACTAAATTATCTCACGGCCTACTTGTAAGCCCACCGATCGAACGTAAGCTCGCGACTTACTCATGGGCCCACAGGCCGCCTTGAGATGAACTTGCAGCTTACTCACGGTCCGGGGGGTCACCTGAACAATATTCGTAATTGTAAGCTGGTGGCTTGCTCGCGAGCCCACTCTGAGCCCGTCCAACTTGAATCCCGAAGCTGGGGCGGCTCTCTGAGATCGGCTTCTCCGCGATCGCTCCGGCGGATGGAGGATCGCCCGCCGCAGGCCGCTTCGAGGCCGTGTTCGACTGCAGATCTGCTCACCTAGGTTCGCGGGCCTCTCCGTCACGGCGCATCCGACGCCGCCACCGTCGAGCACTTTTCCAGCCTAAACTCGTTCTCCTTGGTATGCCAATTAAACGAGGCGGATGGGCTGGAGGTGGAGAATGGAGACGGTCAAGCATAGCTCGCCGGCCTCCTCTTTCGACATGGCCGGATATCTTCTCTGGCCTTTTTCTGGAATATATACAGGTCTCCTATTTCATTTTATGAGTTAAATAAAATAAGAATTTCAAAAAAAAAAAATCGTGTTTTTCGGTATATGTCTAAATAATTACTGATGGCCTAATTAAATTCAATTATAAATTATTTTGTAAATGAAGAGTATTTTTCTTTTTTGATGAATTGTATCTGGTAATTTTTAATCAACATATGTGTTTTTAGTAACCGAGATTGTGTCGGAGAGAATACATCAATTGGTTACAAGGTATTTTTGGTAACGATTTAATTCATTAAATGCAAGATAGTTGGGCTCATTTATTGATCGGGTTTAGTATAACCACTAACAACGGCGATTTAAGTTTTAATTATTTTATAATATTTGGACTCGTTGATTGATTTCTTTGCTATGGTCATGTTTAATTTCCATTTACGTGCATAATCTTATCAAACAAACCCAAAAAACAGAAGTCAATTTGCTCAAATATTCAACAAGAGAGACGTAGAGAGGAAGGCGAAAAAACATTGAACTGACTTTTGTACAACTTATTTCTATTAATTTTTAATGTTTTTTAAAATACTTATTCTGTAATTCTAAATTATCATCTATGATATTTATTTTATTTAGCAATTAAATATAAAATGGAAGGTATGTTTCTTTTTTATTTTGTAAAAATACCGAAATTGTTTTTTTTTTTAAATTAAAAAAAAATTGTTGCGAATGCGCTTGCTACGACTACCGCTACGACACTGCGGTCATCAGATTCCCCCGTTGTCTCTTCACTTTACTCCACGCTCCTTTTCGTTCGTCTTGATCTCGCCCAGTCAATTTAGGGTGGCCGACGCCTCCCTCTCCTTCCCTTCATTTGTTTACCCCACGCCAGATTCTTGCTTATCTGGGTTGTTTATTCGCTCCACTACCAATCATTCACCAATTTGATCTTCTGCCCTTTTGGTCGCGGTTCCTCCTTCCCGATTGCTGATTTTTCGCCGGCTGGAAGGGGCGGATCTTTGGAGCGCCTTGATGCTGTGCTGAGTTGCTTGCTTGCTTGGACATGGGATTGGTGCCCAAGGTGGCGCAGCTGGCCTCGTGGGAGGGGTCCAAGGAGGGGAGTGCGAAGAAGACGAGGCGGAAGAAGAGCAAGGACAGCGGTAGCGGTAAGGGCGAGGGGACGGGTTGCTGGATGAAGTTTCGGTTGATGGGGGGCTGCGTCCCTTCCAGTTCCAGAGCCAAGGTGGATACTTCCATCAGCAGCGCTGCTACTCAGTGCGGTAATCTATCCCTACTTCTGCAACTTAGCTTCCACTTGGCCGCTCAGTGGCCTTTCTGTGGTTATCAGAGTCGTTCTCGTGCGTGATGGTTGTAGTCGTCGTAATGGGTAGATAGTTTCCCTTTGCTTTAGCACCTTATCCTTTCCCCCCTCTAGTGTCCAGTGTCTTTTGTTTTTGGAATCTGGTAGTCACTATCATAGTAATCTTATTTCGATGGAAGTACTAGTATTCCCTCATATCGGAAGAGGTTTAGTCGTGTGCTTAGATACTGATTATTTGCTTGGCAAAATGCCCATTGCCCAGCTCCATGACGAGATATTGCTGCTAATGCAGGGTGATGGAAAAGATCAATGAATTCACCCTTAGAATTGCAATATTCAAGCAGATATGAATTCTTAGCTCAAATCCTGGTCAGCTCATAAAGTAGAAATCTTGCATTAGGAGTAACGTTACACTTAGTTGGTTATCACAGTGATCTCCTAGTTACAGAAAACATTGGATTATTTTAACTCTGTGTTCTTAGGAAAGCAGTGTCTGTATCATTTCCGTTATCTGGTTGCTTCATATGCTAAATCTGTTGTGCTAATTACTTGTCTGATTGAAAAAATTTTCCTTATAAATTTGCCTCTTTATTTGAAGAAATTAACATAATATTAATGATATTCACAATGTTGAAGTGTGGCAAAGAATAAACTTAAAATTTAGTGTTGGTGTTGGTTATTTAAGTGTTGTACAATTGACATAAGTTTTTAATTTTTTTTTCTTTATATATTCAGTGGTTGCTTGTTTTAAATTTCACGACGCCACTAAGCTGCTCTCTGAATTTGTTGATCTTCTCAATTTAAGATATGAATTGTTACATTCCATTATTTTCCTATATTGATCGATAACCAGCATATTTAATGTGGGTTTGCAGAAAGCAAGTCTACTAATGATGGTAGTAGGGACCAGCCAGTTGCTCCAATAGCATCTGGTTCTACCACCACGAGTAATGCTGAAAGTAATTCATCTCTTTCAAAAGTTGGGGAGGAGCTTAAGGTTGCAACTCAACTGCGGAAATTCACTTTCAATGAGCTCAAATCTGCAACAAGAAACTTCAGACCTGAAAGTCTTCTTGGAGAGGGAGGATTTGGTTGTGTCTTCAAAGGATGGATCGAGGAGAATGGAACTGCTCCTGTGAAACCTGGTACGGGACTTACTGTTGCTGTCAAAACCCTTAACCATGATGGACTTCAAGGGCATAAAGAATGGCTGGTACGTGGTCTTAGAAGTGATAGTTTTAGTTTTTTGAATTGGTTATCAATACTGAATTTACAGTATATCTGTTGGATATTTGTGATGATTCCTATCTTATATCTCCAGGCTGAAGTTAATTATCTTGGTCAACTTCAACATCCAAATTTGGTAAAGTTGATCGGTTATTGCATTGAAGACGATCAAAGACTGCTGGTGTATGAGTTTATGCCTCGTGGAAGTTTGGAAAACCATCTATTCAGAAGTATGAATTGTGCCATGCATTTATTTGTTATTCCATTATATTCCATAACAGATCCTAAATATCATTGGAACCATAGTGTGTTAACTATCAATTTTCTCCCCTTGTTTATCATACCATAAGTTGTTGCTTTGGCGCAATGGTAAAATTGTTGCTTTGTGACCAAAAGTCACGGGTTCGAATCTTAGAAACAACCTCTTACAAAATGCAGGGTAAGACTCTGTACAATGGATCATTTCCCGGGCTGCCCTTTTTTTTGTTTATCATACCATAACAAGCTTTAACGTCTGTTACTTATTTTATCTTAAGCTTAACCAAATATATGATGTTTGCACTTGCAGCAGCAAACTTAGCCTATGTTGCTTCTATAATTTTCAAATATGAAGATCATACCCCATGTTTTATTTGCAATTGATCCTATCTTATGGAATTTTCAAATATGAAGACACATTCATTATCTTTCTTTTCCCTCAGACAAACTTCATCAATGCTGTGAAAGTAGTCTATTTTTCACACGAGTCTAACAAATTTGAAAAATCTCAATGATGTGGAATATTTCTGTTAGGATATTTATAGTTACTAGAACTAATTGATATTTTCTACTCAATCGTCTATTAGAGAAGTATTTGATTAATTCAAATTTTCCTAAGGAAATCAACTTTATGTTGCCTAATCTCTTATTGTCCATGGCAGAAATTTTCCTGACGAACTACCATTATTAGTTCATACCCAATTTACCATTGTATTGCATAGTTCTTTCTCTAGTCTTTTATGTACTTATGCCATTTGTTTCACTAATGTTTTACATTGTTAATCTAGTCTTACACAACACCTGAACCCTGTAGATTGTCAAACTTCTATTCATTTATTCATGTTTGGTTCAAATGCTATGTAGCTTTTTTGTTTATTCTTTCTGCAATAGGAACACTTCCTCTGCCATGGTCTGTAAGAATGAAAATTGCATTCGGAGCAGCAAAGGGTCTTGCTTTTCTTCATGAGGAAGCTGAAAGGCCAGTGATATATCGGGATTTCAAATCATCAAATGTCTTGTTAGATGTGGTAGGTAACAAATACTATATCTTTCACTTCAGTATCTGTTTATTTCTGAAATTCCAAGCGTTCAGGATTACAATGCTAAGCTGTCAGACTTTGGACTCGCTAAAGATGCTCCTGAAGGTGATAAAACTCATGTGTCTACTCGAGTGATGGGTACATATGGATATGCAGCTCCCGAATATGTTATGACAGGTGCACTATTGATCTGCTTCTCTAAATGAAATTTTGAATTGGTTTCTTTGCGGTTTCTATGCATATGAGATCATTGGCTATATCGTGAAAGGATCCATGGCTATTTTCTGTAATTTCTTTTTCTCATTTTTTTCCTCTTTTTTAAATTCTGTCTCTCTTAAGCAAGTTATATCGAAACCATACTTCAATGTATTCTTCTATCTCATGGTGAAAATGTAATTCATTTTTGATGACCACAAAGTTGTCTGAACTTAAAAGTGTATTAGAGTTTCTGCCTAAAAATAAATGAGCAAGTGGAGAACACACTGGTTAGGCATGTGCTGGTTCTGAATATATGTTGAACATTCGCCAGAACTTGGAGAGGGCCATCAATATTCAGATTAAAGTTTATATTTCTCTACCGGAATGATACAATTGCGTATTCTATAGCATACACATTATCTTCCTTGTGTCCTATTCAAGAAAGTTATAACCATAAGTTCATTACTTCTACCTGTTGGGTTCATCATATTTTACCTTTGTTGAGGCTCCCTATTTCCCTTTCTTGTAAAGATATCTTCTCTTTCTAGAGATGCTCCTATGTTTTCCACTATGGGGTTTGATGCCAATGGGATGACTACAGCAAGAACTGAGTTACCTGGAAGTTACTTTTTGAGGTTTCTCCTTTCTGTATCCCTTTTAATTGTTAGAAACTTAGAATAATTATCTATTGTGTGGCACGTTGTTAAACCCATGGTTACTCCAGCCATTCCAACTGTTGATGTGTAAGATTTTCACAAGTTATGGAACAAGTTCTCAGTTTTCTTATTTATTGGTTTAAGAGAAGTTTCCTATGGTTTCCCCAACCCACGTGTCGGTAATCTTAGTTTACTTTTCATATTAACATCCATGTTTTTTCCTTAGTTGATTTTGAAACTAAATATTCATGAATGCAAACATGTAACGGTGTTATTTCCCTCCTAGTAATCTTTTTTGATTCATCAATGCTTTAAGCTGTAAAGTTAGGGATGTCAAACATTTGGAAACACAAGAACCAGCCTAACACTATTGCTACCCTAATTCGGGATTTTGGGGTTAGAACTGGTGTCTCAGGTCTTTATTTCCTTAGTCATTTTGGGTTGGTTGGTTTTTGCCTGAAAACCAACCTATCTTGATAAACTAGGATATCTTTTCTCCTAATATATCTCCAATCGTTTTTCATAGAATAAAGATAAACTTAAAAGGAAATCAACACCACTAATTTGAGCAAATGATATAATTATTTAGACAGCCAACAAATTGTCTGGTTGCAGATCATTTTTTAACTCAAAGGTAGGTGTTCATTTAGGTTACAGTCTTATTGAACTGAGCTAGATTTACTTAAGCTTTTCTATCATTGTATGTATCTCAGGGCATTTGACCTCAAAGAGTGACGTCTACAGCTTCGGAGTGGTGCTGCTTGAAATGATGACAGGGAAAAGGTCAATGGACAAGAACCGGCCAAACGGAGAGCACAATCTTGTGGAGTGGGCACGCCCACACCTTGGGGAAAGGCGTCGATTTTATAGACTTATAGATCCTCGCTTGGAGGGTAATTTCTCCATCAAAGGTGCACAGAAAGTATCCCAACTTGCACAAGCGTGTCTCAGTCGGGATCCCAAAGCAAGGCCACTCATGAGTGATGTTGTTGAAGCCCTCAGACCAATAATCAACCTTAAAGACCTGGCAAGCTCATCTTACTTCTACCAGACTATGCAAACAGAACGTTCAATGACACATTCCAATAGTCTGGGTTCTAGAAATGGATTGAAACCACAAGGCTCCTTTGGAAGCCACGCACAACAGCCAACAAGGAGCCTTTCACAAGGTGCACATGCTTCCCCATATCGCCAGTCTCCAAAGCCCAATGTCAGATGACCATCGGCGTATGAATTTGCATTTCTACTCAAGGATTAAAAGGTTTAGCTTGCCAGATTAAAAGCTTTGTATTGTTGATGATTCATCTGTGCCAGTCCAATGGGGTTTACTGTGGATACAAGATTATGGGATGTGGGCAGTTTTATTGGTGTCACCATTTGATAGCTATGAGTCTCTTAAAATGTAACTGTGATGAATATTTATTTACGTGTCGCCGTATGCTTGGCCCATCGTTGGCATGCCTATCATATGGTTAAATCGATGTGAATGAAGCCAAATCTCAATTACTTGGTGTTCCAAGCTATTTCACACAGTCAACGCCAGAGGAGAAGGTAGGGAAGTGTCCTAGGAAAGGATATTTTTCATATCTGAGAAAAGCATTTAGAAAAGTATTACGGGAATTGTTAAAGGACGACGCATACACAGTTGGGAATAGGGGTGCAAATGAGCAGAGTTCGAGTTTGGATTAGTTTGAGCTTGAGAAAATTAAGGAGACTCGAGCTTGAGCGAGTTTGTGAATCTGAGCTCTAGCTCGGCTATCTAATCATGCGCTCGAGCTCGAACTCGCTTCAACCATCAGCAAATCCAATAAAACCCTCTAACCATAAACACTTTCACAACTTATTATTTAGTTCTAAAGTAGTTTTTTTAAAAAAATATTAGAATATTAAATTAGTCTGGCCCGAATAGATTCGATGAGCCATCGAGCCAACATTAAATGGGCTTGAGATCAGCTCGATGAGCCACCGAGCTAATATTAAATGGGCTCGAGATCAGCTCGAATATTAAACGAGTTGGCTCGAGTCAAGCTTTGATAGAACCGCTCATGAGTGACTTGACTTATTTATACCCCTAGGTGGGAATGGAACAAAGGCGTATCTTCGTCCTTTGATTATTTTGATAATTATTAGTATTAATTTATCTGACAAGTTAAACCTAATCTTTTATCCTCTTTTCTTGCTATATAAGTTTTCTCTCCTATTAATTTGTTTCCCCTGCTTTTATCTACCCCATGAAAGTTTAATCATGGAACACTTATAAGGAGCCCGAAATAAGTAATAAAGGATATCTTTAGAGTCCTTGCAATGTTAGAAATTCACATGGCTTGAAATGCTTACAATCTGAATTCTCTGGGTCGATCAGTAAATTTTAATCAAAATTTATAATTGAATGAGAGAAAGATAGATATAATGTCAAATCTTAATTCTGATCCAGGAACACTGTGTGCATGATGTGGGGAGGCTAGGACCCCATTAGGCTTGATCTGCTTAGCAGATCAGGCCCAATGTGGTCATGGTGTCTCCACACTAGGCCCATGTTGGGCTTGATTTGCTCTCAAATCAAGTCCAACGAATCCTAGTCTCCCCACACCATGTGGCAAAGGTGATTTACTCGTCCTTAGCGCCCAGCTAATCCGTCCCTAGGCCAACAGGAGGAAGTAAATCACGGGTGGTTACTAGTCATTAGTGCAGGTGACCAAGGCATGGGGGAAGGCATACTCGGACACGCCGAGTTTCTACCCCAAGACTTCATGTGGCAACACTTCATGCCTTAACCAACACACCGTCCTGAAAGGACTAGTCTCCCTATACTAGAGTCGGTCCTAGGCCATGGCTACTAGGCTCCTCGCCGAAACCCTAGCTCTCTCACTGACTTGCACTCACGATCCTCCTCACTGAATGCCCAAAGTCTTCTCTCAAAGGTGCCCTCCATCTGCGAGACGAGCACTCCCTGGCTCTCTCTTTCCCTATTCGAGTTCCTCGCTATGCCCTGCCCTCTCTCCCCATGACGAAACTCCCTTGCCGGTAAATGCTCATACCAAGGAGTCAGTAATGACTTGCTAGGAGCTTGAACAATCACTGCATAGCCTTACAGGTCAACTTCATCTCCTTTTTTTTTTAAAAGGTTTGCCACTTACTTGTCTTAAGATGTTAAACTTTATATTATAAGAAAATGTATTCATAGTAAAAAAAAAATTGGAATAAAGATCTCTAATTACCATTTCTGATGGCAAATGTCTCTTCATAGGTTTTCATAGATATTTGTTTGTAGACTTCTGTTTTTAATCACATTGTGAAGTTTAATATCAATTTATTCGGCAATACTTTCTAGTGATCTCATAAGTAGAGTTCTTTTTATATTTCATCTTAGGTTTAGAGTAGTTGACCCACTTAATTCCTACTTCATACCTCAGCTTTGTTTCATTTTCCCTTAGTAAATGGGAAGCAATGTCATAGCACAGGCCCTGATGAAAGGTTTAAAATTGATTCAAATCTTCATATATCACAAAGAAAGTGTCTAACCCCTATCATTTGTATAAACATTAATTTAACCACTAATTAATTCTATAGTTAAATAAGTTGAATTAATTAAATAAAAAATCATAAAATTTTGATTAATATAATTAAAAGTGATTAAAGATGTTTTGATATTATTTCTAATATAATCATTACAAAATCATATCACTATTTTTAGGTGCAACCATAGACCTGAATGCTTAAGCTCAAGCCACTCATCTAAACCTTATGAACCCTATTTAATATTTCACCTCTCTTGGTACCAATCCCTCTCTTGGTACCAATCGATACACTCGATTTAGATGAGAAATAAATTTTTAAACTCAACTATTAACCAAAAATTCTTATACACAAGTTAACTTTAGTTCACTTATCTAAGCTCACAAACTCTCTTTATTTCTTAATTTATCGTATTGAGACTAAATTAAGGTATCATAATAGTACCTTGCATAGAGGTTTAGCAGAGAATAAGATTCATGTATAGATAATTGATATTAAAACAATTTATCATGTTAATGAAAAATAAATCAGTGTGTTATTTTACCTGTTGTTAACTGCCTAGCCCAACAATTCTAATGTGCTTATTAATTGTGTGCTTAGGCCTAATAAACTCATGTGTGATTTAAGGCCATAAATAAACCTTATTTTCCAATTTTGCACACCAGTAAATTCTGCTTTATGGTTTGCAAGGGATATTGATTGGAAATTAATATGGTTTGGACTTTCTATTCACCGGAGCTTAGAGAACACGTTGAGGTGCTTTGGAGGATGTAGGATATTAGATTTATTTTAGAGAGGAAGAATTTCTCCTTGAAGAATTTACTCTTGGTATTGGGGACACTCTAAGATAAAAGGTTAAGAATGAAGGGTAAGAGGACTTTAATGTAAGGAACGGACATCAACGTTTATTATAGATTTCTTTTGTAATATTAAATTTTGATTCATTTGGTGTAGTATGATGTAATATTAAATTTTGTATATATTTTATGATGGATAATGTAAAAGTTTTTTTTAGAATTAAGAAACAGTGCTCGGAAGATAAAATTAGGGTATAATTTATAGTTTCATCCAGGACCTTTAAACAACAAGGACCGGCTCTGCCCTACACCATACACTTAGTGTTCCTCGATTAGAATTAAAATTTGACATCATATCTATCTACTCTCATTCAACTCTATTGGATGAATGTAAGTTTACAAAAATCTAAATAGTTTAGGTGGTAAGTAGATTTCGGTCAAAATTCACTGATTGACCTAGTGAGTTTAAATTATATTCATTTTTGGTCCTATGAATTTCTGAAGTTACAAGGAGTCCAAAGTTATCATCCATTACTTATTTTGAGTCTAGTATTATGTTAAATCTAAGCTAGAATGCTTGTGTCTGGTCTCCTAGAGACCAGGACCTCATTGGATCTGATCTGAGAGCAGATCAAGCCCAACGTGAGCCTAGTGTGGGGAGACTAGGCCCAACATGGGTTTGGTGTGGGGGTCCTAGTCTCCTCACATCATGCCCACAATGTTCCTCGATTAGAACTAAGGTTTAACATTATATCTATCTTTCTTTTCCTTAATTCTATCGGATGAGTGTAAATTTATAGAAATCCAAATAGTACCTAGGTAGGTTAAGTCAAAATCCACCGATCAGCCTAAAGAGTTTAGATTGTATCCATTTCAGATCTTGTGAGTCTCTGAGATTGTAAGAAGTTCGAAGGTGCTCTCCATTATTTATTTTAGGCTCCCCAGAGATGCCCCAGTGACATATAAAGGAGGAAGAAAAGAAAATTTTAATCGGAAGAAAGAGAAGAGAGATAGGAAAATTTCGTGCAAATAAAGGAGAAGAGAATAAAAAGTTAAGTTTGGTGGGAGAATGAAACGGAAAGACCAAATAAATTAGTGTGCTCTTCGATAATTATAAAAGCATCGCGCGTCTTTTAATAAATTCTCGAACTGTGTACACATTTTAAGCAGGATTCTGATAGGAAAGAGGAAACACGAGTGTGAGAAGAGGAGAATGAAACAACTATACTACTCCAATACGTACTAACTTAACTACACCTGTGACGCCAAGAAGGAGAAGGCAGGGAGCGGAGAAAGGGAGAAGATAGAAGAACCCGGCCAAAAACGAGAAGCAGAAATGTCAAGTAAACTTACATTAATCAAGGAAATGAGTGAGACGGATTATATATAAAGAAGATAAGATAAAAGCCGATCGAAAATAATTATAAATCAATTCCATAAAAAAAAAATAAAAATCAACGTAAAATAATTTATTTAAAATAATATATAATATATAGTAGCATGGTGCGTGGCAAAAAAGCCAATAACTAGTCTAGGACGAAAGATGCAGAGTTCAATTTTTATAGTATCATTATTTAGGATTAGCATTCCGACTATATGTTTTTAATTATATATTTATATTTATCTCTGTTCAGATAATTTTAAGGGGTCGTTGATGTGACGATGTGACGGTTTCATATGTCATTTTTAAAAGTCAATAATTAATGTTGGGGTTGACGGATGTAAGGTCAATGATTAAATTTGCTTTCAACACCAAAAATGAATATTTTATAAATTTTATATTATAAAATATATTAATTTTAATTAATCGATGATATTTTTAAGTTAACATTGATGTTTAGGTGTCCAATGTTAATCTTATAAGAGTATTGACAATAACTTTAAATATTTTATATTATATGATAATTCTGTGTGCTATTGAATTAGAATACAACTTTTACCGAATAAAAATTTCAGAAATACTCAAATTAAATACTCTGCATCCGAAATTATCAAATCATATCCAATATCTATTTTACCCCTTCATATTTTTCCAAAACTATTAATACTGATTCAGTTTTTTTTTGTAAACTACATTTTTTTTTTAAAACCTTTCAAAAACTCACTGTTCTCAGATATGATGTTAGATATATAATATATACATCAGCCCGTTTCGACCCCACCTGAAATCAAGTCCTATATCTATATTTTTAAATATCAATTTTACATAATATATTATGAATATTAATTTTTTTAACATAATTTAAATTTTATTTTAAAATAGGAGTTTTAATAATGTAGCAATTGATTAAATTTATGGTTCATGATTACATAAATAAATTTAATCTATTACTAGACTGTAGCAATTGATTAAATTATTTTTAAAAATGATTAAAAATTTGATTAGGTTTAAAAAATATTATTCTTAATATATTATGTTAAATTGATATTTAAGGGTATATATATAACTAGAAAAATTAGACTAATATAGTATTTGATTATATGTCATTCCAAACTTTTTAGGTTCATTAGTTGATTTTGGCCTAAATTTGTTGATGTACAAGAGATTAGAATGATATGAAATCGAGTCTTATATGCTTGTTATGTTCTCCTGATTATATTCATACTCTTAAATATCAATTTGATATAATATTTTGAGAGCATTAATTTTTTAAACATGAAATAAATTTTTAATAGTTAAAAAAAAGTTTTAATCGATTGCCACCCTATAGCAATCGAATTGTAATAATGAATTGTAATTTTAATTGATTGTTACATTAGTCCTCGATTATTTTTTTTCTTAAATGATTAAAATTTTGATTCGTATTTAAAAAATAATGCTCTCAATATACTATATCAAATTAATATTTAAAGGTATGCATATAATCAAGAGAACTAGACGAATATATAAAACATAATTTCATGTTATTCCGAGCTATGTATGTCAATTAGTAGATTTTGATCAATTTCCTAGTAAATTCGATTAACAGACCTAGAGAACTTGAAATAACATATGAAATCAGATTCTATATTGATTATATTCATTCTCTCAAATATCAATTTGACTTAATATATTAATTGAAGTGATTTTTTTAAGACAAATTAAATTTTTTAAATACATTTGTATTTATAAAATTACTGCTCTCAATATATTGTACCTAATTGATGTTTAAGAGTATATATATATAATCAAGAAAATTAATCGAGCACGTAAGAATTGGTTCTATGTCATTCCTCTCTCTCTCTAGGTCCATCGATTTTAGCTAAAATCGGCTGATAAACATAGAAAGCTCGGAATGATATGGAACCAAGTCATATATGTTCATCCAGTTATTTTAATCATATATATGCCTTCACATATTAATTTGACATAATATATTTAGAGTAATGATTTTTTAAATACGAATTAAAATTTTAATTATTTAAAAATAATAATTTTAATTGATTACTGCAATTACCAATTAGACGAACATATAGGATTTAGTTTCATATCATTTCGAGCTTTTTAGAGGTCCATTGACTAATTTTTGGCGAAATCTACTAATAGACCTAGAAAAATCAAAATAATATGAAATCAAGTCATATCTATTCGACTAATTCTCCTAATTATATATATATATATACCTTTAAGTATTAATTTAGCATAATATATTGAGAATAATGTCAAACGTTTTTTTTTCAACAAATATATTTTGAAAAACAAGCAAATTAAATTACCCCCTCTCCACGTTAGACAATAATATAATCTTTTTCATAAATAAAAAATAAATTAATTTCTGATAAAAAAGTGACAGTATCACTATTTATTATTATTGATCCTGTAAGAAAATTATAGAGATAATATGCTGGACATGGTAGCGTGATAGTTTACTAGTAAATGACCTCTTACTTCACTGAAAAATTTTAGTGAATACGTGCGAGAGTATGTTATAGATGTTCAGAGAACGTACCTTCACTATAGAGAGAACTCTTCCTTTATATACCACCTCACATAACATCCGCAATCATGAGGTAGCGCAGTGTGTCAGAGTTTATTAGATAAAGGAAAGTGTACATCCTAGGCAATGGGTCATAATTATCCAAGGAATCTTCCCTTTACCCACATGTATACCTTTTTGTCGTTTATAGTTTCTGTTATTGCTAGGGTTGTTGAAGGAATATGTTGTTATAAATGGTTGACTAATGGGAGACACGATGATCTCTAAAGAAGTTTCCAGAAGAATATTCTCTAACACATATTTGTTATTCTGACAGGTTGTTAGGATTTTCTGATTTTGCTGTCGGCTAAGTATGTCTAGGCGGGTGTATAAGACCGACCGTCTTTATGCGGGTCCTTATATTAAGATGTCTTGTTATGTATTAAAGGCTATGTAGAAATCAGCTCGAGAAATAATAGGATGCTTTGGACATGTTGGGAATCTGTTTGAGAATCCTATAAACTCATTTAGTTCTATTATTAAATAGATATCCATAGGGTTGATCGGTGATCAGGTCGACCGGGCTTATGTAGAAGGTTAATACAGAGGAGTTTGGCTTGTAAGTACCCCGTGGAGGTTTTAATGTGATCAACCAAGTTAGAGTTAGGTCATGTTGTGTTTTGATGTCTTATATTTAAGTGTGCAGGAACTTAGGAGCATAGGAAGTCGAGCGAAAGATGCAGCTAGCGAGAAGGACGGCACGGGAGAGAGTCAACGGGAGGTGTTGTGGAAGAGTATGCTTGCAGACTAGAAGGAAGCCCACGGTGGTTCCGAGGGACGAGAAGCCAGAGCGGAAGACCCGGACTGAGAAGTCAACAGGGAAGTTGACTTGGTCGAGGCACTTGGACTGTCCGGGCGCCCATATCACCTGGGCGCCACGGGTGCCCAAAATTGAAAGTTTATCCAAACGCGCATTGTCGCAATCCGATGCGGATAAAATTCTATCCATGTCCAGACGCTTAGAACCATTCCAGGCACCTCGATCAAGGTTATAAATACAACCCTAATCCCAAAAGCTAAAAGCATCACTTGTAATCAATTCTTTTTCTATTTAGTTTTGTAATTGAGTGCTTCAACTGTTGTAAGAGGCTTCTCCACCTAAAGGAGACTTTTAGTAAGTTTTACTTGCCTTGGATTAACAACCACCTAAGTTGTAACCAAGTAAACGATCTTTCTCTTTCTTTCTTTAATTAAGTTTTTTTTTATGCAAGTGTTTCTTAATTAAGCTTGAAATGACGAGAAAGGTTTTATTTTTATTTCAAGTTATTTACCCCCTCTAGCCGGCCGCCAAAGGACCTACAAGTGGTATTAGAGCAAGGACGCTTCAGAAGGACTAACCTCCGACCGAAGTAAAGAAACCAATGGCCAGACCAAGCCTCATCCCACTAAAGTTCGAGGAGGAATTCATGCACTGGAAAATCGAATGGAGGTATTCCTAAAATCAATTTTGAAATTATTTTAATAATCAAGTACAATTTTATAGTTCCTAAAGATCAGCAAGGCATAGAAAAAGAAGAATATCTCTGGACGAAGGAGCAAAGTGATTTCATAGCCAACAGTAGAGCGAAATATCACTTATTAAGTATATTATCACCTTAAGAAGTAAATCGCATTGGGAGCTACACATTAGCAAAAGGCCTCTGGGAGAAGTTCCTAGAACTTCACAAAGGAACATCTGAAATGAAGCTCGCATGACTGGACATTCTTTGGAACAAGTTAACAAACATCCATTTGGAAAAAGGTGAGAAGGTAGTCCAATTGCACGCGAAAATTAAGGAGCTGATCATCGGACTGGGCAACCTCGATGAAACAGTAACCAACCAGGATTCGGTATGCTACGCACTAAACAACTTTCCCAGAACTCTTGAATGGTCTTCGATCATAAACGTCTACTATATCTCGAAGGATCTGGACGTAAGTACCCTAGAGAAATTGTTTTCAACTTTAGAATTACATGAGACTCGATGTGCAGGTACAATAGTAGAGTCAAGCCAGAATCTGGCACTAAGAGCCACCAAAAAGGATGAATTCGAGTCAGACTTAGATCTGGATGGAGACCAAGAAGAGTATATAGTAAGAATTTTATAAAAAAAAAATAAGTCGAATAAATTTAAAGAATTGTAGAACAAAAAAATCAAAGAAATAGAAGGAAGGTTCGATGCTACTAATGTCAAAAAGAAGGACACATAAAGGAGGATTGCCCGGAGCTCAAAAAGAAAAAAAGGCAAAGGCCCCAAGCAAAATAAGCACAAGAATCTCAAGGTCACTTAGGACGAAAGATCGTCATCTTATTTAGAAATAGAAGCATATGTCGGACAAGCGTTGATTGCTAGCCACAAAGAGCAAAGCTCCTCAGAAGCCATCATCAATGAAAGGGGAGAGACATCAGATGAATGCAACGAAGCAGGAGGAGAATCAAGCTTCAGATCTGATATGGTAAGTGAGGGTATGCCTCTTACCTCCTGATCAACTTTACTTTGGCATTAAATCTATGACTAAATTAATGTGCAAATTAAAAACCAAAAAGAAAATTTTGAAAAAAAAAGAAAACTTAGAAATAAAAAGAATCTTAGCAAAATCTTGCTTAATAAAGGAGCTTCATAAATTAAAAATTAAAAATGCTAATTTAAAGGAATAAATAGAAAATTTTAAAAATTCTGCATGCTCATATTCTAGATATTATCAAGGACTAAATTGATATTTTAGATACCATAAGGGTCAAAAAAGAAAGTTGTCATCAAAATATGTTCCTAAAAGATACTTGATCAATCGAGTAGGAAGAAACCTATATTGGATATTCCCAAATCCTGCTTAGAATAAATTAATTTTTTTTTAAAGTTGAAATTGCAGAAAGAAAATTAAATGTTTAATTTCTTTAAAAGGCTTTGCCTAAAAGTGGAGCATGATAACAAAGTTTTGAGAGAACAAGTAGAGGAGTTAGAGACTACCTCATCTGCTCCAAACATTAAAGTGGCTATTCTGCGAGAAGAGATTAAAATTCAAGCCAAGCTTCTTTTAGACATGAGGTAGGCCTTGAAGGAATCCCAACAACTGGAAAACTATCACCAGATTGACAAGAAAAGACTAGAACTATTGCTACAAACTAGTGAATCCAAGCTTCGAGTAGAAAGCGCTATGAGGGCCAAGGTTATTTCAAACTTGGCTTACAAAACTGTTCTGCTAAGGGAGCTAAAATCTTCTCACCCTTCCAGAGCTTATCTCGATTCTCCCAACTTCAGCAAGAAATTTACCAAACGTATCTCCAGGACACTCACTCATGTGGCCGAAGGAGCTATCCAACAATTAATGGAGGGCAGCTATTTATCAGTAGAACCTCCTCAACGTTTTATAGACTATCATCGTCTTAATAGAGAGCTTCCACCGGACCTCTTAAGTAGGTTTGATTAAGGGCATGCCCATATTTTTAATGTGATATTCTCAGGGTATGTAATTGTTGTAATGGAAAAAAACTAAGACACATATTAAACATTGTTAAATCGCACCTGTCTTCATGTATATCTTTAAAACCACAAGTACTTTAAAACATTTATTAATCCATATAATAGATTGGGTGTGATAATAACATTAATGCTAATCCGAGTAACCAAATTGAATAAAGGAATTGTATCACTTCGGGCTGAATAATATGTCAAATGATATATTGGTGCCGAGCAAAATAATCAGATCAAATGATTATAACCATTTAATAATGGATTTCCAAACAGATCCTTTATAGCAGATTTCTGAGTTGAACAATAAACTAGGTAGGATAACACTGTCGAGCATACTAATCTGGCCAGACAATATAATAATACCTTTATACTTGAAATTCACCCGAAGACTTAAGAATTTGGGATTTGAAGGCACGAGATTATACTCACTTATAAACCAGTCGGTGGCTCAAGAGTTTGGGGTAAGCCCCATCTAAAACACGGGGGGGGGCTTATAATTTTGAGGTATGAGAGCATGCTCACTTATAACCTAACCAATGGCTTGGGAGTTTGTGACAAACCTGGTCTAAAATCCGGGGGCTTATAATTTTGAGGTGCGAGAGCATGCTCATTTATAATTCAATCAGTAGCTCGGGAGTATGGGATAGATCTGGTTTGAAATCCAGGGGATTATAATTTTGAGGCACGGGAGCATGCTCGCTTATAACCCGGCCAGTGGCTCGAGAGTCTAAGACATACCTGTTCTAAAATCTGGGGGCTTATAATTTTGAGGCGCAAGAGCATGCTCGCTTATAACCCGATCGATGGCTCGAAAGTCTAGGACAGACCTGGTCTAAAACCCGAGGGCTTATAATTTTGAGGCGCGAGAGCATGCTTGCTTATAACTCGGCCAGTGGCTCGAGAGTTTAGGACATGCTAGGTCTTAAACTCGGGGGCTTATAATTTTGAGGCGTAAGAGCATGCTCGCTTATAACCCAGTCGATGGCTCAGGAGTCTGGGACAGGCCCTGTCTGAAATCCAGGGGCTTATAATTTTGAGGCGCAAGGGCATGCTTGCTTATAACCCGACCAGTGACTCGAGAGTTTGGGATAGCCCCTGTCTAAAACTCAGGGGCTTATAATTTTGTGGCGCGAGAGCATGTTCGCTTATAACCCGGTCGAGGGCTCGGGAGTCTGGGACATACCTAGTTTGAAACCTGGGGGCTTATAATTTTTAGACATTTTTCGGATAAACTCGCCTGTATTCTCATTAAGTGTAAAAGTTTAACATAATACATGAGTAAATTACAAGCGTACTTTTCAGACTCTATAAGGCTGTAGATGATTTACGCTTTAGAGTAGCTCCAGCCTTTTTCCTTCTATATTTTCGAGGTAGTAGGAGCTCGAGGTAAGCTTTTGTACCACTTTGTATGGTCATCCCCACTGTGGCTCCAATTTATTAACATCCCTGACTGACTTGATCTAATTCTAGACCAGATTGCCAACTTGAAAGAACCGGGGTATAACCTTTCTATTGTAATTTTGCCTCATCCTTTGAAGGTATACCATTAACCGAGTCGTC
>JBBMJZ010413104.1:1208047-1219832 GCA_037833815.1 Zingiber zerumbet | reverse complement strand
ATCCATGGTTGAATGGTTAAAGCGCCCAATCTAGTAAAGAGGGAAATTTCACAGAAAGACAAACCTAAGAAATTTTTAATTAACTCAGTAGGAAGAAACTTATATTGGGTTCCAAAACCATATTTGGATTGAGTGTTTTTTATGGCTTTCAGAGTAAATTAAATATTAAATTTATTTAAAATGCTTTGTCTACAAAGTGGTTGTTGTTCCAATATCCAAGAAGACCCAGTGCTTCGCCATAGTCAGGAAGTCAATTATTGACATAAGTATTTAATTGACTAACTTTTAAGAATTTAGAAGTTATAAAAATACCTTAATTTCCTGTTAAAAATTAATTAAATATTTTAAAGTAATTTTTATCTTTTAAAACCATTAGAAATTTTTTTCACTGGTTTTATTATTTTTTCTCGACTTTTAAATGAACCACATTTTTAATATGAACAAAAAGGGGAGTAGAGAATAACAATTCTAGAGGGTACTTGCAAAAAAAATCTTCTTGCAACAACGTTAAAAATTTTTACTTGAAATTTTTTTTTGTAAAATTTTTTCTAGCAAATTTTACTTAGAAAAATTTTCTTACTTGCAAATTTTTTTATTACCCTAACTTAACTTGGGTTTGATCACATCAAAAGGGGAAGATTATTAGTACCCCATGATAGTTTTAGCGTGATTAACCAAGTCAGGTTAGATTTTTGTTGGTGTTTAACGCTGTGTCTAAGTATGTAGGAGCTTAGGAGCACAGGAAGTTGAGCGGATGACACAATTAACGGGAAGGATGGCACGGGAGAGAGCCAATGGGCTTAATGCATCTGAGGGACAAGGTGCTACGGAAGAGTACACCAGCGAACGAGAAGGACACGCGCGGCGGTTCGAGGGATGAAAAGTCGGAGCAAAAGAATTGCTTAAGGAGAAAGCCCAAAAAAGGGTTCGGGTAAGCCCTATTCCGGTTGACCGAAATCACCCAGGCGATCGAAGCTGCAAAAGAGCATAACGTGACTGTAAGCGCTGCTGGAGGCGTCTTCAAAGGAAGTTGAAGGCACCTCCACACCTTCTATGGAAGGCGCCTTCTATAAACAGTACGAAGGCGCCTTCCAACCCTATGGAAGGCGCCTTCAACCAGGCAGATTTTGCCTTTGACAGTGGATAAACTTTTATCCACTAGCGCCTTACTGGAGGCGCCTTCCACCCGTATGGAAGGCGTCTTCGAGCCCAGGATCAGATTTTCCATGGGCTATAAAATGACTCATGGACCTAGGAAATAGTACACAACACTTGTGATTGATCCATCTTAAGTTTTGAGCTATAATTGAGTGCGTCAACTACTGTAAGAGGTTTCTCTATCTGAAGGAGAGTTTACTGAGCTTGTATCTTCCTTGGATTAACAACCTCTTCGGTTGTAACCAAGTAATTTGTTGTGTCTCTTCCTTTTGGTTTATTTAATTTGTTTTTGCAAGTGTTCGATTTAATTACGCTATAAATTTCAAGGAAGGTTCATTTTTGATTGCAGGGCTATTCTCTCCCCTCTAACCGACCACTACCGGTTCCAATAAGTCGCTCGTGGCTCGAGAGACGAGGATGCTAGGATGATCGCTGACAGGCGCAGATGCAATAGAGAGGAAGAGAATGTCTTTTTATCTTATTTGAGTGAATGAAAAAAAAGTAAAAAAAAAAATCAAAATGACGCCTCCAAATTAAGAGAAACATTACATTAGCATTTTTTCTAAAAAAAAGTCAAATAGGTACTCCTCCCATGATTTTCTCTCAAAAATATTCATAGATTCAACACTGTTATAGAAACTATACTGAGTAGCTTCTACAATATGTAGAAGCTACCGGCTAACTTTTACAATGTGTAAAAAATAGCAGATTATTGTAGAAGCTACCGGCTAACTTCTACAATGTGTAAAAGATAGCAAATAGTTGTTACATGTTATAGAAGCTACATGCTAGCTTTTACACACTCGAGTCAAGATTAGATTATATTCATTTGAAATGTATTGAGTGTCATGGAGTCTATTATAATGTCGATCAAACATGCTCTCAAGGGGCCCCACTGCCCAGCTCTGCCGAATATTCATTGGGGGGGGGCACTCATAAGCTTTGTCAGACACTTATGAAGTCTACTTCTCGTTCTCTCCCAATTGACTAAGGCTTATCAGGTAGCCTCTCAAGGAACTAGCGTGGTAGTTTACTAGTTACCTATAAAGCTCCACTCCCTCTTGGGATATTATCACAACCCATTTAAACCTTATGAGAAAGTGGGCTCTCTATACTGAACTCATCTTCTAAACTAGCAATCCAATAGGCCTCCCGACCTATGAGCTCATTTCATCATTAATATAGCACGTGTGTTTGTCAGAGAGTCAAGAGATCGTATTTATATATAGATATGCAATACGTCCTCCCATACTCATGATGTGACTATTGAATATGATGAAAGCATGACAATCGGACAAGGTTATCTAACAGTGAGATGATGTCTCATTAAATACAGAGATTATGAGAGGTATTATAAAAGAGGTCCTTCTCTACTGGTACAAGTACACAGGCATAGTCTCATACTTTCTTCCATTATAGATTGAAAAAGATAATTATAAATTAAAAAAGAAATTTCTTCTCTCTTTTCTCTTTGTTTTAGTATATTATCTTAAATTTATTTTGGACTAAAAAAACAGATAATTATAGATTGAAAAGGAATTTAATAAATATAGATAAGAATTATTAATAAATTATGTCGGGGATTGAATATTCAAACATGCCGTTTTTGCTTCCCCTTTACCCAATCCTACTTAGGCTCAGGGAAAGCAAGATTCAGTCAAGGGGAAGCGATAACGGCATGCTTTTGAATCTTCAATTTTCATCATCTCGTCTCTTGCGATTTTATTGTTGTTTTCTATGGTGATTATCTGATTCTCCGAGAAATCTCCTTAAGATCCAATTGACATCTGTGTGAGATTGCGTCCCTCCCTTTGTCAACTCTTCAGATCTGTTCAAAAAAATATCTATTTTTAAAGTATTATTACTAGATAAAACATAAAACAAACTCCTTTTTACTTCGATTTGAATTGGGTTCAAAATTTGATTCTAACATAAGAAGAAAAAAAATGAGTTGATATATAAATATGGTATAATTATTAAATTTCTTTTCAATCTATAACTATCTTTTTTTTTAGTAAAAAAATAATAATAAATTTCTTCTCTCTTTTCTCTTTGTTTTAGTATTTATATATCAACTCATTTTTTTTCTTAGATATTTTTTTGAACAGATCTGAGTTGACCAATGGGAGGCAATCTGGCAGTAGATGTCAATCGGATCTCAAGGAGATTTCTCGGAGAACTAGATAATCACCACTGGAAAACAACAATAAAATCGCATGAGAAGAGATGATGGGGATTGAAGATTCAAAAGCATACCGTTATTGCTTCCCGTTTACCGAATCTTGCTTTCCCTGTGTGCCTTCCCTTTGTTCGATCCGCGTCACGGCTCACTACCTCTCCACCAATTGTTGGATCGCGCTGTTCGCCTGGAGGTCCTGCTCCAGCTTGTCCCATCCGCTGCCGAGGTGGAATTTTGCTGCTGGATTCGGTGCTCCAGGTACTCTTTCCCTTCCTCACTGCCGCATGCTGTCCAAAATCGTGAATTTTCTTGGCGAAATTAGCAGCCTTTGTTGATAGATTGGTTGTTTATCTGCATCTGTTGGTTTTTCCCCCAACTACTGTCGATAATTGTTTTCTTCTCAGTTTGTTAACGAGGGTTTCTCCGACGGCGATGGGTTAACTTCACAAATTTTTCGATTGTACGAGATTTTGGGAATCGCGTGGTATGAAAGGTGAGGAGGGCGATAAGATTATGGGGCCTCTCTTCCCGAGGCTCCATGTGAATGACACCGACAAAGGGGGGCCGAGGGCGCCTCCGAGGAACAAAATGGCGCTATACGAGCAGCTCCGCGTCCCTTCTCAAAGGTTTAACTCGAGCTCCTCCGCCCCGCCATTTCCTCCTGACCATTCCAACGATTTGGTCCCTTCCCTTTCCTCTAGCCAGGTTGGAACATCTTTCGTTTTTAACCACCTTCTTGCCTGTTCTGTTTGTTGAGCTGCTTATCTTCCTGCTATGATGCATCTATTCCTGTATGTTTTTCCTTGATTAAATCACGCATTTTGTGTGACGATGGAAACTAATTAGATTGTTTTCATTAGAAGCTAAAATGAATGCAGTAGGTAAAATCACAGAGATATGCTCAAAATTAATGATCACTTCTGCTGCATGTCAATAAGATCTTGAGTTCCAGATCAAGGGGGGTAGGTGTTCAACATGACATCCCAAGGTCGTCTAACTTTAATGCATGTGTTAGGTTAACCAAAATTTTTGAGTTATAAATCTTGTTGTACCTTCTATTTCACCTCTTCTAAGTGGAGACTAGAAATAAGAGCAGACGAGGTGATGAAAAAAAAAAGGAAAGAAAACAGGGAGAATAAGGATTGGAGCCAAAACCTTAAACAAAGAAAGAATAATAGCCAAAAGAAAAGAAGAAAAACAACCATGGTGGATTTCAAAGATAAATGCAACATATAAAAGAGTGACTGATCAAAATTATGTAGATTTTGAAATCTTTGTTCATTGCATGCTAGTGTTTCCTAAACAAATTTTGAAGTCCACTCTCAATTTCAAGTAACAATATTGATATTGAGCTGCAAAGTAATCATTCTCTCAATTTAGTGAGGTTACTTTATGTCTTTTCCAATCTTCTTTCTTATGTTGGAGAATGCCAAATCATACTTTATGGTCATATCCGTAAATTATAAATACCAAGGGGACCACAGTTTCCAACCTATGGTGTAATATTTGAACTTGTTCTCATGTTCCTTGTATTTTTACAATATGTCAAAAGGTGATTGTTGTATACTTTTGACTCTTAAATCTCAATTATACTGTTGATTGTTGACAAGCATTTATCTTTTGGGGATTTGGTCAGCAGAGGAAGATGCTTTCTCCTTTTCATATGACCTGTCAAATGCCAGTTCATTCTGCAGAGAAGACTAGAACGACTGATGGAATGAATCTGGTTGGGAAAAGGATGGAATTGGAGAGAAAACCTATAAAGCATGTAAGTTCTGAGAATATGTTTGGCACAGGATTAGCTTCTGAATGTAGATTACAGAGACAAGAAAACTCCAGCATGAAAATTTCTTGTGAGAAGGTTTTGGATGATGCAGATGATATTGTCGTTCATACCTTTGATCAGTTGGAAAGTGTTGCATACTTGAAAAAGGATACACATAAGACAACTCCAAAGATAACTACCTCCATTTCACACAAGATACAGAAGAGTCTTACTTCTGGTAATTCTTCATGTCGAGGCACAAATATGGACAAGAAGCTTTTGGAAGATACAGAAATGTCTGGAATTAGATCAAGAAGTTGTCATGAGACTTTTATTGGAAATCTTAAAGAAATTTCACCTATTGAAAAGACAAAGGAAACCAAAGAAAAGTCTCCATTCAATAGAATCATCAATCTACAAAACAGTTCAAAAAATTCTTTTGTTAGAACTGACACAAATAGTTTTTGTTTTGAAAATTTTGTGAATGGAAAAATGGTATTATGTCAAGAAAATGGTGATCTAAGCAATTCTCATACCTTGAATGACATTGCTATTCCTATTAGTGATAAATCTTTGGAGGCCAAAAGTGAGCTATTTCCCAAATTGTCACCTAGAAAAATCCCTGGAACTATCAGTTTGTCTACGAACTGTTTTAATGAGGACAATGCAAAGAAAAATGGGTTACTGGTATACGGTGATGCAGAGAAGCAAGATGATGCTTATGAGCCCTCAATGGTAGACACAGTACCGAGCTTGGATATGTCCCCAGATGATATTATTGCAGTAATTGGTACAAAGAACTTTTGGAAGGCTCGAACAGCTATTGCCAAGTATGTATACCACTTAGTGTTACTATTTTCCTCAAAGTGCATATTTTATTGTATTATTTATTCTCAATATACTCTTGAGCATCTGCATTCCTTTATTTAGGATTTACTTTGCTAATTGGTAAATTTGGAGTGTTTATCTTTCCAGATTATCAGCAAAAAAACTTATATGTTGCTAGACGATCCAATTAGGTATTTAAGTTACTCTTGACCATAAGAAAACTTCATACAATTTTGGTATTTAGGTTACTCTTGACCATAAGAAAACTTAATACAGTTTTGATGACATGATCAAATTTTAGGGCCAGAATTAACTCTTTTATGAGCAGCCAAATTTGTATGATCAATCGTGAATATATTATGGGTCAACCTGTGAACCATAAGTTGTGGCATTATTTTAAGTGTCTATAAAATGGGTTAACGAAGGGGAGTCTTGGCGCAACGGTAAAGTTGTTGCTTTATGATCTAAAGGTCGTGGGTTTGAATCCTGGAAACAGCCTCTTGCAAAAAGCAGGGTAAGGCTACGTACAATGGATTCTTCCCCGAGATCTCGTATGGCGGGAGCTTCGTGCACCGGGTTGCCCTTTTTATAAAATGGGTTTAACTTGTCCAATACAATTAGATTAACGAAGCTTCAAAAAGTCTTTACGTCCATTGGGTTATTAATTGTTGGACCTTTTGTTCTGGGTCCAGAACACTTTTTTACTTTTGCTATATCATTTTGGTGAATTAATCTTTGTATGCTTTACTTCAATTATGAATTTATCTTTCCAGTCAGCAAAGATTGTTTGGAATACAAGTGTTTGAGCTTCACAGATTAATAAAGGTTAGTTTTAAAAGATTGTAGTGTTTATTGACCGTCATATATCCTTAGTTTATTAAAAGGACAGTCTGGTAATATTCTACCTAAAACAGGTTCAGAAGTCGATAGCTGCATCGCCTCAATTGCTTCTTGAAGGAAACCATTATCTAAGCAAACCCTCAGTAAAATCTTTGCACAATGCCAAAGAACCTCAATGCAACAAAAATTCACAGCCAGTGGAATTTAAGAGACAAGATGATCTTCGTAAAATAAATCATAATGTGGAGCAGCCAATAGAGGTTGGTATTGCTCCGGTTCTCCCTGTTTGTGTGGAAGGGTCGAAAAGGGGGCCACAAGATCAAGTGCCACAAATTGGGCCACATGCTGTTGTGCCTTCAGCTATGCCATTTTTTCCTAATGAAAAGCCTAGTCCTTGGTGTTTTCCTCCCCTAGCAAATCAATGGTTAGTTCCAGTTATGTCACCCTCTGAAGGCCTTGTGTACAAACCCTATTCCGGACATTGTCCACCAGCTGGTGGCTTCGTGCCCCATCTTTCCGGAGGCTGCACTCCCCTTGGAGTCTATCCTCTGGCCGGGGACTTTATGAACTCTGCTTATGGCATTCCAGTATCTCATCAAGCGCCAAACATGATTTTGCCTGGACCATCTGCAATGGTTCCTCACTATTTCCCTACTACTTATGGCCTGCGACCTTCAAAACCAATCATCTCAAGTTCTGCAGTCGAACAGGTTAGCAATCTGTCTGGTTCGCAGGCAAATGGGAAGAACATATTCCATCATTCAAGGAAGGAAGCAATTCCTGGCAATCTTGGGAAATTTCAGGTACTGAACAGCGAACTGCAAGGAAGTACAGTAAGCAATCCCTCTGAGAAGACGCATCCTGAAGGTGGAAGCCAAGTCCCTCCCATTGCTGCAGCTCCAACAGCGAGTAGGGATAGCCAAACACACGTTATTAAGGTTGTGCCGCACAACGCTATGTCTGCTACCGAGTCAGCAGTGAGGATTTTCCTATCTATTCAGAAAGAGAGGCAACAACACGAATCGTGATCAATAAAGGTGATTACGCTTATCCTAAACGGCCCTTCCGTTTTCAGATTATATGAAGAGAGGTAATTTATGGGATCATCTTATATCCGACCGTCAAATAACTAAGAGGTGAGAGGGCTTTTTTTTTTTCCGAGGACATGCGCTCGTCGAGAATTAATCCCTTACCTCATTATGATATATTTGTCATCTTCTAGCCAATTGAGGATCCCGTGGAGGCAATCGTGATCGTGATCAATAAAGGAATCGAGTTCAGTTTGCTTATGAACGTGGATGGTAATTTTTTGAAGAAGGTTTACATGTCACTTTGTCATGCTTCTGATATGTTGATCATGCGGTCAAACTTATGCATAAACACGATAGTAGTTTACAGGTTTTGGCTTTTATCTTATAGGTATTATTACTTGTATAATTTCATGTACATACATGAAAGTTTCAGTAGTGACTAATTGTGGTATCGGGAGAGGTGGAATGACCTCGGTCATACTCATTTCTACACCGAGGGATGCATGGTTAAGTTGTTCAGGGAGCCGAGAAAAGATGAGCCAATCATGTATATAAATTATTAATTTTATTATTGAATATTTCTTTCTAGCAAAATTATTAAAATGGATAATAATATTGTAATTGATTCAAGTTTTTTTCCTGTTCTTTTTGCAGAAATTGCCCGGGAGTATTATCTGTTTTTCTTCAGTCAAAAATTGGCAGGAGTGATGTAAAGCTGTTGGATTCAAGCGAACTGACGCGTGTCGAAATCTATCCTGAATCATGTTTCCTTTCTTTTGGTTCCACGCGAGAAAACATACCCTTTAAAAAGCAGAGATAAATTTTGTTCAATCTAGGATTTTACTGCCTTGACAAAATACCTCAATAATCTTCAGTGGCAGTTCCAGATAAAAAAAAAAAGGAATACGAAGGAAAATTGAGCTCGTCTTTCTTCTCGCTACCCTTTAGACTGCAATATATTAGTAGAATTTTTTAGGAACAAGGGAGTGCCCAAGTACACCCCACTCCCTTTAGATCTGCCACTTATGATCTTACAACTAAACTACAGGTTTTAAGAACGTGTGCTTTAGAAAAAAGATCCATAAAAGCAAAAAAAAAAAAAAAATTGTCATTAGCTACAGCATACTTAAGTTGTAAACAATTTCGGGTCTTGCACAACGAATAATGTTTGTTATCATCTTATGTGATTATTCATGAGATCTTTATAGCAGGAGAGTGCGTGGTTCTATGGCCGAAAGGTCCAGGGGTCGATCTTCGAGGTGTCACTGTCTGGGGTTAACGTCTCCACTATGCACTTTCCACCTGTATACCTGTATTTACCTTCCTTCATATCCGTGAGACCGGCTCTAGGGGATCGCTGATGTGACGATTCCATATTTTTTTTTATAGCGGGCAGAATAACAATGTATTGGTATTAATAATAAAATTCAACCAAAACATATTGGTGCACACGATTTGAATTGCATATTTGGTAACCACTGACCAGCATGACAAATTTGTGTTTCAGAACTGAATAGTGAACAATATACCCATCATAGTTTAATAATCTATGCTGCAAACCTATAGGTTACAAGGACGACAAGAGATAAAAGATTCAAGCTCTGCATGCAGCATAGGGTTAGAAGTAGCAGGAATGATCGCAGGAGACAGCCCAGAGAAAAATAAAGATAGCAAACATAAGGGAGATATCGCACCAAATAAAAAGGAGCAATAAAACTCAAGGAGGTTGTAGAGGTAGTCTAGTAGTGTAAGGTATGTTTAGTTTAAATTATTATATATAATTTTAGTTATATGATTATCATGTAATTATATATTCAATTTAATAATGAAATAAAATTTTATTTATTTAAAAGTTTTAATATATAAGCTAGTATAATATTTTATCATATTATCCTTAATTTAATAATGATAATATTATTAATAATAGTGATATATAAATAAATAAAATTGAATAATATTTTTTATTATTTTAGAATATTGTAAATAGTTTTATTGGATGATTAAGTATATTTAATTTACCCAAACGATAGCTAGGAGCTATTGATATAATTTACTACGATCTTAATTAAAATATCAAGTTAAAGAAAACAAAATCTTTCGTCATTTTTCTCTCCGCTCCCGCTCTACCACCCATCATGCACCATTCGTTTTCTCCTACTGTCGTGCCCAAAAATTTCTAAGACCTCCAGTCACCTCTCTTGCCCAGCATTAACTGTGATTTACTTCCTCTGAAATCCTGGGAAACCAGGCTCAGGGGGCCGTTAAGGTGGCGGTTCCACCTTTGCAGTTTTCTCCTTCTGTCGTGCCTCTACAACCGGTTGCTGTGTGCGAACGAAGTTTTGACAGTGATCTACGCGCTTGAAGAAACGCAGCGTCTGCTACTGTCGCCCGCTGCCACTTCCTAGACTGCCTCATTTTCGATCTGGCACCACCCTGCTCGACGACCGCGCTCAGCTCCGATCGTTCATAGGTTAATTTCAGAAGAAAAAAAATTATTTAACCTCCGAAATCGAGAAAAATTACAGCAACATAAGGTTTTCCAATTCCAAGTAAATGCCCAAATTGATGTTTATTGACATTTCAAAATTAAGAAAAACTTTGAAATCTAGAAAAACCAAACATGGTTATCGTGGATAACTGACCTGCCCCTTGATCCGGACACAGGAGCCTCCACTTCTTCGTTCGAGGTCAATATTTCACTCACATGGTTTGATTGGACCATGTTTCTTGTGCACAGTTGGTGGTTAGTCCTTCTGACAATCCAAGCTCTGATACTAATTGTTGGATCGAAAAAATTTTGATATCTCCACAATAGTATAATATTGTCCACTTTGAGTCTAAGCTCTCATGATTTTACTCTTGGGCTCTACTCAAAAGGTCTCATACCAATGAAAATATCTTTCCCTTATAAACCAATGATTTTTTCCATGTGTTTTCAATATGGGACTTTGTTTGCAAGTTTACAACCTAACACATATCACCCGGGTTATCTATAATAACTCTGAACCAAACGCGTCCTAATAGTAATTTGGGGCATTTGGATACACCCTCTCCCTAGAAACCTCTATCCAAGAGATAAACCTGTTGATTGCTGATTATGGCTCTGGTACGCTGATGATGATAGTATAGCCGGCCTTAGGGGTGACAATTTTGACTCGACATGAAAACACGACCCGAATCGAACACAAAAAAATCAGGTTAGGGTCGGGTAGTTTCGGGTTCGGATCGAAATCGGGTCGATCCAATTGACCCAATTAATAAATAGGTCGGGTTCGGGTCAACCTGAAATGACCCAATTACAACCCGCGAACCCGTTTAGAAATAATTATAAATTTAAACTAAAATTACAAATAAAAAAAATAAGTTAAGAAGTAAAAACGGAAAACCCTACCCATCCCGACGCAATACGGAACAGCCAAACTCCTTTAATCTTTTCAATTTTCACCTTCCAATCTTTGATTCTTCTTCAGTTCTTCACCCTTCTTCAGAGAATTGCACACCGATGGTCGATGCTCCAACGTCGTGACGACCTAGCCCCGAGTCCCCAACATGACAACCCTAGAGTTCTAAACGTTGACCCCCAGATGCCTCGACACCCTTGATGTTGACGATCTGACGCGATGACCATCGATGTCGAAGCCACGACGCGGCGATGTCCAAGATAAGCCGTAGATATCGTCGCAGCCACCGAACAAGAAAGGTATCATCACGATTCACCCCCATTTCTCTTTTGACTTGAATATCTTGAATTAAGCTTGAATTGTCTTCTGTGTCTTCTCTGTTAGAAGCTTGAGTTGTCTTCTGTGTCTTGAATTAAGCTTGAGTTGTCTTCGATGTCTTCTTTGTTTTTATTACTAATATATTTTTTTATTGAAAATTATTTTGTAGGTAAAATATGGAAAGGAATGAAGAAGATGAAATTTTAATGGATATTGAAGATGACAGTGAGGATTCAATTCAAGAAATACCACAAGGCTCGCAATC
>JBBMJZ010413104.1:1195292-1207947 GCA_037833815.1 Zingiber zerumbet | reverse complement strand
TTGGTGGTAGAATTCTTGACCAATATCGTAGTTCAATGTCTCCACAAGTTGTTGAAGCCTTAATATGCAGTAGAGATGTCCCCAGGGCGTAGCACAGATGGGGAGTGCATAGTTCTGTGGCTGAAAGGTCCAGGGGTCGATCCTCGGGGTGTCACTGCCTGAGGTTAATGTCTCCGTTATGCACTTTCCACCTGTGTACTTGCATTTACCTCCCTCTATATCCGTGGGACCGGCTCTAGGGGGGCCGCTGATGTGACAGTTCCACATTTTTCTTAATATGCAGTAGAGATTGGCTCTTTGGAGAAAATGGTAAATTTTCCAGAGTTATAATTTTTTTAAACTAAAGTTGTATTTGTAATGTATTTTTTTCCTTTCTTTTTCGTGTAGATATATCTTCGGACAAATTAGAAGATGTAACTCAAGACATTATGGCTTTGGATCTCAATAAAGGTGAAGCGGAATCTAGTTTGATGGAAGGTGCAAATTCAAATATTGGGTGATTAGATAATTGGTGAGTCAATGTCTTTTCATTAATCTTTGCATCATAAGTTTATTTCATAAAACTTTTTTTTGTCTAGAATTTGATGTTGTAATGTTGTTCTATTTGGATAATTAACTTTGCTACTTTAAATTGCTACAGTGGATGGAGGAGTACATTTTGTTTAGAGGTTTAATGTTGAATTGTTGATCCTCTTCTACTCAAAGGCTCTTCACCCTGTTAAAATATTTTAGATATTTTGTTATCTAAAATGTTGATGAATGTATGAATTATGGAAACTTTATTACTTTATATTTGACAATGACATTTGGAATTTGGACTTTGGATTACGAGGGATTATGATTCCTCAAAGATATTTTTAGTTTGTAATTTTAATGGTTTACATTATTTGCGGATTTGACTATCATTTCATTTGTGATTTGATATTATAGTTTGGAGTTTGGACTGTGATTTGATTTATAATTATATTTGATAGTAATATTTGGAGTATGGAGTTTGGACTGTGATTTACATTTAATTTGCTTAATCCTAAACATAGAGATGTGTTATTGATTGCAATGTTGATATGGTTTATCATTTATGATTTTATGATATGGATTTTTAATTTGTGTAGATAAATGTAATTTTTAATTTTTTTAATCAAATATACATAATTTCTTTATTGAATTCGGGTCAAACGAGATAAACGGGTTGGGTTCGGGTCAAGTGTAAATAAACAGATCAGATTCAGGTTGAATAGTTTGACCTGAATTAATAATCAGGTCGGGTTCAGGTTGTTGTTTGCCAACCCGCGAACCTACCAACCCGAACCCGTCAACTCGAACCCGAACCGAATTGCCACTCCTAGCCGGCCTTAGGCCAGGTTCCTGCCCAGGGTCCAAAAATACCAAGGGCCCATTCTTATATATATAAGTTTATTTTTTTCTAAAATCAACTACGTTTTTTCTTTTTAAAATTAACTATGTTTTTTTTCTCTTTTCCTCTTCAAAGCCCTAGCTCTCTCGCTGACTTGCCCTCATGATTCTTCTCGTCGAAGGCTCCCTCATCGTGACGACTTCGAGTTCTCTCTCAAAGGTGCCCTCCATCGGCAAGACGAGCACTCTTTGGCTCTATCTTCCCCTGCTCATTTTCCCCATTATGGCTTGCCTAATTCCCTCGCCGTGACGACTACGAGCCCTCTCTCAAAGGTGCCCTCCATCGGTGAGATGAGCACTCTTTGGCTCTCTCTTCCCCTGCTCATTTTCCCCGTTGTGCCCTGGCCTCCCTCGCCATGACGAAAGTCCCGTACCAATAAATGCTCATGCTTTTCATTTTCTTATTAATCATGTTTTGTTTCTGACTTTCTGCATAAATTGACTTAAGCATCTAAGGATATTCGATAGATGCGACTAATTCCTTTTTTTTTTTTTTTTTTTTCAGATTTTGCTTTGCATTCTTCCACCTTGCTGAAAAAGACATGCAAAAGAGCTAGCTAGAACAAACACAAGAAGAATATTCTGCTAATTAGTACTAATGCTCAAACAAGAAGAATATGGAGCAAGCAACCATACATAGAAATGACAGAGATGACCCATACAACGATAGAACCCATTATGTTAGGCAAAGGGAGAGTCTAACGATGAACTGATCATTATTGTCATGTTAAAGTTTTGTGTTACTTATATGTTATAAGAAGCTCCTAATTAATGTTTGATGTCGGCCATTATGCATGTCACGTGACACCCAAAATTGATAAAGATTGGAAACTCACATAAACTAAATATAATACGTGTAGTAAGGAGTCTCAAGTCGTATTTTTCCAAGGATAACTAGTTAATGTGTGTGAATTTTAGAATTGATTCAAATGAAATTATTACATCAGCAAGATTAAAGAATAGGATCAAAAAAAGTTCATTCTCATCTAAATATGATTAAACACTACTTCATCAAGTTAACAACAATTAAGCATCATTGATTCAAATTCTTCAATAACATTCCTCTGAAGGAAACAATCAATGGCTCAAATTAAATATCCAACATTTAAGTTTCATCACAATCCAATTTGACACTTAATTCAATCGTCAAGTCTTCAATTATCCCCTCATTCAACAAAGCTTATAATAGAGGTAAACAATTAAAATCTCAAGTACCCATTCATATTCAAACTCCATCACAGTCACAACAATTCAGATGCACAGAACAAAGGGTTTACTAATTCCATGAATTGACACTAAACTCTAACTTACATGATCCGAAATTGAGAATTCAACACAAGCACTAGATTAAAAACTAATCAGTTAACTACAATTAGTTAGCTATATAAGATTCAGATTGCTACGGTTCAAAGACATCAGATGACAATTGCTAAGTATCAAAATCAGCTTGCAAACTATGAAGTGTGTTAAACCGGATTTGGAGAAAACTGACACGAAGAAGAAATAGTAAGGAAAAGAAAATCAGATCATAAGATTTGAGCAAGTGATGAACAATTCAAAGATAAAACAAAGCATTTAAATAAATATGAAATGTATTTATGGTTGATAATAAGTGAAGATTTCTATTAGTGCATATATAGAATGATACTTTATCTGTTTCTCGTTTGGTATGATATTCAATCTTTTAAATTATTTTTATTAGGGTTATATTTATATTGTTTAATTTACTTATACAAATTTATGGATTGTATTTGTAAGTGACAGATACTTGGATTTTGTTTATAATATAATGGTTGAAGATGGTTGATAGTAAATTAGTTGAGTTTTTATTTTATAAGACTTTGTTATTTCTAAAACTCAATGTTTTGTTAGTATTTAGTTAGTGTTGGATTCAATATTTTTATATTAGTATTGCATTTGTAATCTTGTGATAATGGGATGAATTGTGATGATGTGGTGAATGAATTGGATATTTTGGATGTAAAACTTTTCTATTCTGTATAGTGGGTAAATTGTGATGATGAGTAAATTATGATAATGTGGTGAATGAATTAGATATTTTAGATGTGAAACTTTTCTATTTTGTATAGTAGGTGAATTGTGATGATGGATAAATTTTGATGATTTATAACTTTTTCTATTATATGGTGAATGTTTTGTATTTTGAATAAATATCAGTAATAATATTTAATGTCATTATAAAATATTATAATTGATATTTATTAATGTCATTATAGATTAGTTAAGATGACGGTTTAAAATGCCCTTATAAACTATTATTACTAACATATTTTATTGTCCATATATAAAAATCTAAATTATTTATAATTATCAATATAAATTAGTTTAAGTGACATTTATATTTGTCCTTATTAAGGATAATAATAAGGTATGTATAAATATCCATGAAATATTTTTTCGTGATATTTTCAATTGTTAGTATATTTAAGACACTTTTAAAGTTAGCATAGATATTTTCTAATGACATTATATAAATGTTAGGAATACCAGAAGATCTAAGCCAACTCCTCATTTCAATATATTTTTCGGTGATGTCACCATAGTTTTAGTATCGCTAAAAGTATACTATAAGGGTATTTATATGTATCCTTAAAGACCTTATTTCTAGTAGTGTGAGAAGAGATGCAATATTTTGCGAGTGATTATATGCATGTTTGTGTATCTTGGCCTACAAATATAGATTCCTTTTATAATACTGCTGAAATGATACTTCTCTCCCTTATTAATTGGGCGTTGTGTCACAATAGAAAAAATATCACATCACCATATCTCCATTATATCATACAGTCATGTCGCCCATGCTCTGTATCTATATAGTTAACTGCTCCACATGCTGCATGTGCTATCCTATGTGTTGGCACAAGCCTATAAGATATAGAATTTGTAAATACCCCATTGTGGTTTTGATGTAATCAACTAAGTCAAGTTAGGTCTTGTGGTTGTTTGATACCTTGTGTCTAAGTGTGCAGGAACTTAGGAGCACAGGAAGTTGAGCGAAAAACACAGCTAGAGATAAGGGCAACACGGGAGATAATCGATGGGCTCAGTGCGTTCGAGGGACGAGGTGTTGTGGAAGAGTCCGCTGACGGACGAGAAGGGAGCGTGCAACATTTCCAAGAGATGAGAAGCCGGAGCGGAAGATTACTTGAGGAGAAGGCCAGAAGATGGGTTCGGGTGAGCCCAATTCCGGATGACAGAAATCACCCAAGCAAGTGGAGCCGAAGCAGAAGCCCGGACACAAGTCAACTCGAAGTTGACTGGGGTTCGGCCACCCAGACCGTCTGGGTGCTCGGACATGGTCCAAGCGCCCGGACCCTGGGGCAACCTAGGGACGCCTCGACTCAGTGACGCTACGGATAAAAGTCAACAAGGGTCTAAGTGCCCGGAGTTGTTCCAAGCACTCGAACTAGAGAAATTTTATCTAGATCGAGCTGTTGCAATCTATTACGTCGTGGATAAAATTTTATCTATGCTCAGGCGCCCAGAGCCCTTCTAGGTGCCCGGAACTTAGCTATAAATACAATCCTGATCTCAGTAGTCAGAACAATACTTGTAAAACGAATTCTCTTTTGTTCTACTACTTTTGTGAATTGTTAATGTTGTAAGAGGCTACTCTGCTCAAAGGAGATTTTAGTTAGCTTTATTTACCTTGAATTAGCAATCTTCTGATTACACACCAAGTAAATATTTTTTGCCTTTGTCTTTATTTTATGCATTTATTTCCTATTTATAAACAAATATTTTTGTAACTTAGTCCAAAGTTCAAGAAAGGTTTGTTTTTTAATTTCAGGCAATTCAACATCCTCTTGCTGGCCAACAGGGGACCAACAAATGATATCAGAGTCAGGTTACTTTAGAAGGACTAACCGCCGACTGAAGTAAAGAAATAGATGGCCTGACCAAGCCTTATCCCGCCAAAGTTTGAGGGAGAGTTAGCACATTGGAAACGCTGAATGGAAGTATTCCTAAAAATTGATTTTAAAATACTTTTAATAATCAAGTATGACTTTGCAGTTCCTAAGGATTAACAAGGCGAGAAGAAAAAGGAATATCTTTGGATGAAGAAGGAGCAAAGTGGCTTCGTTGCCAACAACAAAGCATAATATCATCTACTAAGTGTGTTACCGCCTCAAGAAGTCAATCGCATCGGAAGCTACACCTCGGCCAAAAATCTCTAGGAAAAATTCCTAGAACTCTACAAAGGCACATCTGAAGCGAAGCTCGCATGATGGGACATTCTTCGGAACAAGCTAAAGAACATTCGTCTAGGAAAAGGTGAGAAGATAGCCCAACTACACTCGAAGATTAAGGAGTTGATCACTAGACTGGTCAACCTCGGCGAAATGATAACCAATCGGGACTCGGTACACTACACACTCAATGTCTTTCCCAGGACTCCAGAATGAGCTTCGATAATAGATGCCTACTACATCTCGAATGACCTAGAGGTAAGTGTTGGGGATCTTGTGGCCGGCTAGAAGGGGGGTTGAATGGACGGCGCCCTCAAGTCGTTTGCTCCCTACGTATTCGTTAGCACAGTAAAATACAAAGAATACAAATACGAATACGAAAGCTAATCTAAAGACAAGGTAAGAAATGCAAACCGCTAACACGTTCGTTTACGTGGTTCGGAAATAACTTGCTCCTACTCTATGGTTGTCCGTAAGGTGGATGATCCCTCAATTCGTCGGTGGATTAGCCTCCAGAAACTCTGGCTAGCTCAAACCTCCTTGTGGGTGGATAAACCTCACCATAACACTCACCAAGAACACTTGAACACAAGAGAAACGTTGAGCACTTAGTGACTACTAATTAGACTTTAACCAAGTCTAATTTCATCACCTTGGTCGGTCATCCTAAGCTCCTTCTTATAAAGCTTGGAAGAAAACAACCCTGCTATTTTACCATTACCAGTCGATTGATCCTTGCACCAGTCGACTAGTGATAGCCCAACAGCTCCCTCAACGGCTCTCTACCAGTCGACTGCTATAGTCCACCATTCGACTGCTACAGTGTCGTTAACTGCTACGATACCCGTTGACTGCTACAGTACCCCCCTCAGATTTTCCCTGAGTACAGTCTCTCATGCATTCATACCCTCACAGCTCACTTGACTCTTCTTTGCAGCCTTGACCTCTTGCTTTCGAGTGTACTTCCTTTGGCTCTCGTCTCTCGGATGCATCCAAGCCCGTGGCTCGTCCCCAATGTTATCTTTCGCGTATGCCTCGAAGTCGCTTCCCTCGGTCCTTGTTCTTGCTGCCTTGCCCACGATCCTCGAATGCTCCATCCTTCACCGGACTCGAAGCCATCAAGTCGAGTCATATATGTATCCTGCAAACCTGCACACTCACATACATATATCAAATAACGAGGGTAATTCTAACTTAAACTCTTTGCCCAAACACTAAAACACATGGTCGCACGAACCATTGTGATTGCTCTAATAGTAAGTACCCTAGAGGAACTTTTTTGACTTTAGAATTATATGAAACTAGATATGCAGGTACAATAAAAGAGTCAAGCCAGAGTCTAGCACTAAGAGCCACCAAGAAGGATGAACCCAAGTCAGACTCAGATCTCGAAGCAGACCAAGAAGCTTATATGGTAAAGAAGTTTAAAAAGTTTTTTAAATCTAATAAATTTAAAGAAATGCATAACAGAAAAAATCCAAGAAATAGAAAAAAGGTTCAAAGATACCAGTGTCAAAAAGAATGACACATAAAGGAGGACTGCCCAAACTCAAAAAAGAAAAAGACAAAGGACCCAAGCAACACAAGCACAAGAATCTCAAGATCATTTGGGACGAAAGTCCATCATCCGAGTTAGAAATAAAAACATACATAAGACTAGCACTAATGGCTAGTCACGAAGAAAAAAGCACCTTAGAAGCCAACATCGATGAAGGGCAAGCAACATCAGATGAAAGCAGCGAAGCAGGGGGAGAATCAAGCTTCAAATTTGACATGGTAAGTGAGGTATGCCTCTTATCTCCTGATTAACTGTATTTTGATATTAAATCGATGTCTAAATCAATGTTTAAATTAAAAACTAAAAATAAAAATTTTAAAAATGAGAATTTAGAAATAAAAAGAATCTTAGCAAAAGCTTATTTAATAAAGAAACTTGATAAATTAAAAATTAAAAATGCTAATTTAAAGGAGCAAATAGAAAATTTAAAAAAATTCTACATGCTTAAATTTTAGATATCATCAAGAACTAAATTGATATTATATATTTTATAAGGGTCAAATCATAAAAATAATAAAAAGATATATTCCTAGAAAGTACTTTATCAATCTAATAGGAAAGAGCATATATTAGGTTCTAAAATCATGCTTAATTTAAATTTACATGTTTCTAATTTTAATTTGATTTAATATTTACCTTTTAATTGATTAACGTATTAAAATAAATTTTTTCATACAATTTCTATACAAAACTAATTAGATATTAATTTTTTTAAAATAGATGATTGCATTTCCTATCTGTAGAAAAAATTTTAAAATATTTTGACTGTTGCAATATTTTTTATGATTTTTTTTAACAAATATTATATTTTTTAATTTAAAAATATTCGCATAGTTATTTTTATAAATATTATTTTTTGGTAAAAAATTTATCATATTATCTGTCCAACAAATATTTTTAAAATTTTCTGAACAATATTCAATTTCTATGAATTATTTATCCAAATGATGAGTTTTAATATTAAAAACTCTTCAATCTAATTTTTAAAAATTTAATTTTTCTACAAAAATACTTACTCTATTACATTCTTATAAAATTTCTTAAGATTTTTTTTTGTACCTCAAAACTATTTTTTTACATTTAAAAAAAAATCATCTTTTTATAGTAAATAATTTATTACTGTTTAAATTGACATTATTTTCTCATGAAAATTTTATTACTATCTTACATATGTCTACTCAATCGTTATAAAATTTTCAAAATTTTTCAAAAAATAAAATTATTTAAATTTTTTTTTTGTTTAAATTACTTTTTAATCACAAAAATCAGATTTTTGAGAATAAATTCTAATTTTTTTTTAAGTGTTAGTTACTATTCGTGTATTTATTAAACTTTTAGTTTAATTTAATTTAGCAAAATCCCTATTTTTAATGTGATCAAAGGGGTAGAGTTAAAAGTTTAGTTTAAGGGGAGGTACATTTTTTTTTTCAAATATTGTATATCTAATGTTTTAAACCATTTACATATCTAATGTTTTAAACTTGCATATTCGTTTAATTTAATTTCTTGTTTTACCCTAACTTAACTTGAGTTGATCTACATCACATCAAAAAGAGAAAGATTGTAAATATCCCGTGGTAGTTTTGATATGATTTACCAAGTCAAACTAGGTCCTATGGTTGTTTGATGCATTGTGTCAAAGTGTGCAGGAACTTAGGAGCACAGGAAGTCGAGCAAAAGACGTAGCTAGCGAGAAGGACGACACGAGAGAGAGAGAGTTGACGGGCTTGGTGTGTCCGAGGGATGAGGTATTGCGGAAGAGTACACTTGTATATAAGAAGGGAGCACGCAACATTTCGAGAGAAGAGAAGTCGGAGCAGAAGATTGCTTAAGGAGAAGGTCGAAAGATGGATTCGGGTGAGCCCAATTCTGAATGACAGAAATCACCCAAACGAGCAGAGTCGAAACAGAAGCCCGAACGCAAAAGTTAACTAGAAATTGACTGGGGCTTGGGTGCTCGAACCCCTGGGCAACCCAGGGGCGCCTCGACTCGGCGATGCTATGGATAAAAGTCAACAAGGGTCCAGGCGACCGGAGTTGTTCCAGGTGCTCAGACTAGAGAAATTTTATCCAAATCGAGCTATTGTTATCCGTTGTGTATTTTATCCAAATCGAGCTATTGTTATCCGTTGTGTTGTGGATAAAATTTTATCCATGCCTAGACACTTGGAACCCTTCTATGCGCCTATAACATGACTATAAATACATCTCTGATCTCAGTAGTCAGAATAACATTTGTAAAACGAATTCTCTTTATGTTCTATCACTTTTGTGAGCTGTCAATATTGTAAGAGGCTACACCATCCAAAGAAGATTTTAGCGAGCTTCATTTACTTTAGATTATCAATCCTCTGATTACAAACTAAGTAAATATTTTTTGTCTTTATCTTTTATTTTATGCATTTACTTTCTGTTTATTAACAAGTGTTTTTCAAACTTAGTTCAAAGTTTGAGAAAGGGTTATTTTTCAATTTCAGGAAATTCACCCCTCTTGTCGGCTAACAGGGGACCAACAAAATTATTTGAGCCAAACGGTCAGACCCACTAAGTAGAGGAGGAATGAATTGAATGATGCGGGCCTATCAAATCAGTAAAGTTGAGTAGATATTCAAATTGCCACCTAGATATCCGCAGTTCGATCCCTAGTAATGTTGTATTTATAGAAATTTTTTCTTCAAATGAGGTGCGCAACCAACGGATACTAAATTTCTAGGTTGCCGTCATGTATTTTTCTAATTTACCCTAGTCGTCCCACCGATCACCTTAAAAACTAATGAATGAGATTAATGGATTTATTATTTTTATAGATACAACAATAAATGGAAGAATAATTCTACGCTAATAATTTTATGATAATAAATTAATTTATATTGAATCGGCAATTATAAGAGGGTCGTATAATTTGTTGACCACCTCCTTTTATTTAGAAGGGCGAATTTATTTGTAGATAAACACAGAAGATTATGTATTTAATTTTATTTCTGTATTCCCCTAATAAAAACAAGCCACGTCAATGTCACGGTACGAACGACGACAAGAACCGAAAAAGCAATGGAGAAAAATATTTATATGGGACTAAACGCCTATCATCGCGGCGGCAAAAATATCAAAGAGAGGCTAGGTAAGCTGGGGCTATCATTAATGGGCCCCTGCAAATAATTAAAATACCTATTAAAAAAAAAAAAGATAAATTTATATGGCCAGAATCTGACTGACCAGAATTAATTTTTAATACATTTATGTAATTAGCATGCATATATAATATTATTAAAATACCCTTGATGATAATTTATAAAGTACATTCTAGCTAGCCAGATTCAAGCCATTTAGGAATGTCCTAAAAAAAATCTACTATTTTAACGGCCCGCCCGACAGATTAAAATACCTACTAATTTGCATTCAAGTTGACTAGATCGTGTGCTGTCGTAATCACATAGTTCAACCTAAAATATCTAGTAATTTCCCATTCAAGTTGATTTTCCTTTTGCAAAGATAAATTATACATTTTTGTTTTCCTGAAGTACGATGTTTCTTCAGGTCTGTAGGCAACTTCCACTCCACTGATCTGCTGATCGATATTTCATTCAAATTTTGTCTCGTTTTAATTAAGCTTCTCTAAGAGATCCTAGGGCCCTAGGCATATATGCACTCAGCAAACTCATAATATGCTTAGCTTGCTTTGAAATTAATAAAAATTCATGAAGAAATATAAGTAAATTTAATCACTGACTGACAACGAGCACAAGGTACAGATTAATATATCAAGATAAGTCGAGTACTGCAGGACATCTGCGCAGAGCATAAACTTTATGCGTGTTCTCTTAATTCCTCCTCCTCTTCAGCCTTCTTTCAGCAAAACAAGGATCATAGTTCATTTTCCAGAACCGTTCGATCGCCTCTGGTGTTCGCCCAGGAATTCGACCAGCTATCAATCCCCACCTAAACACACTCAGCGTGCATTAATTTTAGTGTCCTGAAGACGTATACGATCAAAACTTAATGAACGAGTTTGGGGACTTGTAAATTAACTCTAAAGGAGTCCGATCAACGATGAATGAAAACTTACAGGCCAGGGAAGGAGAGAGCTAGCGTTAATTACCTGTCTCCGACGAGTCTATACATCCTGCGAACAAGGTCTTCCTCCTCCTCTGACATGTCGACGAATTCCCACTCGATGCTGCTCACCTCTGCACGAATCAATTAAGCAGTTAATCACTTAATTGTTGTCCACCATGCGCAGCATAATTAGAATGAAGAGCGGAGCGAGATGCATGTGCAGCGCGCGACCTTGGAAATCATGGACAAAAGACTTCGCCTCGCTGGGCCTGCGCTTCTCCATGGCTTCTTAATCGAATGAAGAAGACAAAAGGGTCATCTAGTACAGCGAGAAATATATATTTATAGTACAAAATGAATGAAAAGAATAATATAAAAACATTATTTCAAATAAAATAATTATTATATATATGCTTTTTAAATAAAAGACTAATTAATAGAACGTGGAGCATGGAGTATTGCATATTTTGATAAAATATTGAGGATGCTTAATAATTAAATAATCATAAATGACAAATAGTGAAGTAGTTTACTAATATGTGAGTTAATACTGCAATCTTTATAAAATTGGTTGGTAGGACAGGTAGAAGACAAATGACTGGAAAGCATCTCTCCACCAACCATTTAATAATAAAAATTTCAAAATTATAAAAGTTAAAAATGATAATATTAAAAACGGTATTTCAAATAAAATTATCATAATAACTCATAATTTAGTAAAATTAATTATTATATATATAATTTTTAAATACAATACTAATTGGGCGTAGAACATGGAATATTTTTATTTTCAAAATGTTACATACTTTTGCATTCCTATTTAATTTACCTTTTATATATAAATTATTAAGAAGAACACAGAATTAATGCCGTGTGGTTTGAAGGTCACTAATTTGAGTAGTGAAAATAACCTTTTACAAGGTATATAAATTGTTTTATATAGATTGTTAAACTATGCCATATTTTAAAATATTGAGGATGGATAATAATTAAATAATCATAAAATAACAAATAGTGAAGTGATTAAATACAACCATGTAGAAGACAAATGGCATGAAAGCATCTCTCCACCGACAGTTTGATAACACATTTTTTAAAATTATAAATTAGAGCACATGCAACTTGCATACCGATCCCGACCCATAAATTAAAATTATATTTTAAAAACAAAATTATAAACATAATTTTAAACATAAAATTTAGAATATTTATATTTTGATTTCTCAAATATTTATTTATTTTTTGAAGGTCTAATGCGATGTCATGCATCATTAGCTCGTGAACACGTTCGTTAGCTCATGAATCAACTTTTAAATAAAAAAAATGATAGTTTTGATATTAAATTTTAAAATTTTACACTCTACTTATGAAAAATATTGATAAAATATATTAAATTTATTTATTAGAATAAAATTAT
>JBBMJZ010413104.1:1168280-1191467 GCA_037833815.1 Zingiber zerumbet | reverse complement strand
CAAGAGTGAAAACATTATTAGGAAAATCGGACCCAAAAAAACCGAAAAGAAAGCTTATTTAGTTTTTTTGGCCGGTTCGATTTTTTCAGTTTGGCCGATTTTTTCGGTTCAGTTGGTTTATGCCCACCCCTAGGTTAATATAGATGAATTAGCACATAAAAGATTTTTCAAAGGATATGACTATTTAAGTATTATGAACGCAACTATTTTGTAGGATAAAACAAGAATGAATTATAGGCCAAAAAATTAATCACCTGGATTAATACATCAAATAAACGTCTACCCATGCACACTAGCAAATGTTTGGTCATCAGTGAGCATAATCTCAGCAAATTGGAGTCTCACTGTATAATTTCCTTTATGTAGGCATAAATCATAGTATTTCACGGAAAGAGCACTAAGCCGAGCTGTCATGTATAATTCAGAATTACTCATATTCAGTATTGAAGAATTATGTGCAATAAAAGATGTGTCCTCATTTCTGATAAAATCACCAGTATTACTGTATGCTCATGCTCCATTGTTGCTCTCACGATAGGTTGAGTGATCCATTCTGTCAAATGAATCATCTTGGTATTCATATCTGTCTATAGTCACTTTCTTACCACCACAATTAATGAACAACTCACAATCTGCAAAATGATGGGAGATAGAATCATGTGAAATTAATGCCAATATTTAGCATTAACTCTATTAACTTGAATTATATCTTAATTTTATGACAATCCTTTAAAACTCGTATACCTACTTCTTGATTTCCCTGAGCAAGGGAGATTCTTCCTTAAGCATGAGAGTATCCTGCAAAACCATACAAAGCATAAACTTTTGGTGTGAGATTCCACAATCGAATTGCACAATTTCATTAAATCGTTCGCACTTAGCCAATATTCTTCTTCTTCTTCTTTATCTCAGTTTGACCCCTTCATTTAAGTTTATTATTCTCAAATCAAAAGCATGTGTCCCATTAGTGAAGTTTTGACATTTTTAATCATTACTTTTGTCAATCAATTGCTTTGCTTACGACACTGCATGTTTCATTGAGAGCTCACCTCTTGCAGCCGCGTGGAGTGGACCATCCTGCTTCAATATTTTTTCCTTGGTCTTTTTTTTCCAAGAGATTATTTTTATTTTTTCTTTCATTTTTCTTACCTTTCCCAAGGGATTTTTCCCATCCTAAAGAAGGAAAATCTGTGCCTCTCAATCTTACACTTTGCTGATTTGACATCCAATTTTTTAATGCTAGGTACCTGCTTCGAAAACACTAAAACAATAAGCTTTAGGAAGAAAGACCATGTTTTTATTTTGTTTTTTAATTATAATTCAAGTATTCTACTTTGTAGATCTGACTAATCCTAAAGATTAATTTAATTTCACAGAAATTTTTTATCAACTATAAACAAAAATTCAGAAAGCATTAAGAATTTTGACGAACGGTAATATCACAACTAGTTCGAATACCATAGACATATGAATGACTCTGCATGAGAATTAAACTGTCGTTGCAGTTCAGTCTATCCTACTGCTTACTATTTATTGCATCGAGCCCTAGGGGCTGCTTCTATGTCTCGTGAATCTAGGAACCCATGTGATCACAATAATAAATTAGTTTAATGATAAAGATTAGACAGAAGTGACAAAGGCCTTAGACCTAAAGCTCATTTGGCACTTAGGACATTTCTAATACAAGATTTATGAGAGGTTTATAAAATACATCACTAAGAGTATGTACAATGCAAACTTTATTAGAGGTTTGTAAAATTGAAAAATCTCACCAAAAAGAACTTTTATGGTTGTGAATATAAGGTTTGGAGTTTTTAATTTAAGAGCATGTTTGAGTTTTCAAACTTACTATTTTTTTCTCTTAAACATAGAACTAATAATTAATGTCAATGATTACCATAATGTTTTATAATGTTTCATTTTATAAATAATTAATAATAAGTCCACTTATGGAGAGAATTAATGTGCATGAACCATGCAATTACATGTGGAGAGAATTACAAAAAAGCTCACTTAGAGCTTTAACCATTAGGAATATTTCAATGAGTTTTTATAATGTTGATGTGGCATATTGAAATCTTCAAAAAAACTCATTCAAAGCTTTAACTATAGGAGATGTCCTAATACAAGATTTATGAGAGGTTTATAAAATCTAAAAAACTGAATAAAAAGTCTTAGAGTCATCTCCAATGTAAGCTTTTTAAAAGGTTTACAAAGTTAAAAAAGCTCAACAAAAAAGTTCTAATGAATAGGGAGATAAACTTTGAGGTTTTTATTTTAAGAGCAGGTTTGATTTTTTAAATCTGTTTTTTTCTCTTGAAGATGGAGTCATTAATCATTAAAAAATTAATATTACATATTTGACTTTTTAAAACAATTAAATATTTTATTTAATAATTAAATTATACACATTTCTTTTGAAAATAAATATATTTGATAAGTTAAAAAAATATAAATGACTATAATTAAATTAAAATTTATAAGTTAATTAAATATTAAATAAAAATTAAAAATTAATTAAAAATTACAAAAAAATTAAATTAAAGATGAGAATTAAATAAATTATTAAGTAAAAATTATATAGAGATATTAAATGAAAAAAATAATAAATAAAGATGTGTGATTTGTAATGTAGGACCTATAAAAAAGTTGCATGGAGGTTTTTTGATTGTGGAGAGAATAGTAGGTTTTTTCACAATTGATGTGGCGTTGATGTGACATATTGGAAACTACAAAAAAACTTATAGAGAGGTTTAACAATTGGAGAGGCCCTAAGGGAGGTTGATGTTCATTATCTTGGGGAGAGGCAAGCAAGAAAAATGTTCCGCATGCATGCAAGTTAATGCAGCCTAATTAATTTAAAGAGTATTTAAAGGTATGGGCTGGACTTTTTAAAAAATAATTAAAATTTCAATAAAGAGTGTAAAATTGTGCCTGAAGCATGCCTTTTCACAACTATGCTAAATTGCATGCATTGTTTTCACATGACAGTTTCTGTTTTCATTCATTCTAAGAAGCCAACTAAAATAAGACAATGCAACCATATGGTGACTAGGCTTAACCCAAGTTGCTAGATTGGCATGGTAGTGTATATATCATTCAATTCATACCTGGTGAGCACCTATAATCTTTACTTCCATCATTAAGTTACTCCTCATTGTTCCCAGCATTAGATTCGTAGTCGTCAAAATCTATATGAGGATAGGGCTGGATGGTCAGAGAATCCAAATACAGTCGGATCAGATTGGTAGGAACAATAAAATTGGAATCAATGGAAAAAAAATGAGAGAGATTAAAAAAATACAATTTCATATATGAGATTATAAAAATGCAATTTCATATATGAGATTATAATATATTCATAAATCTTAAAGAATATATGTTATATATATCATTGTATATGCTATTATTAATCCAATATGCAAATGATGTCATATTTATTAGTATAAAACTGATAAAGACTAAAAATAAATTAGAACCACCAATAAAATCATTTTTTTAGTATAAATTACTAAATAACATTACATTGGTAAAAGTGTTAATGTTTAATATTTAATGCTATAGGTTGTAGTTGGGTCCGTACTCCGTAACTATTTTTTAGTTGAAGGTAGATTGTTGTTCAATAGAAATTATTAAGAGATTATGGTATTCCTTTTCAATCCCTAATAGTCTCTTGATTCATAATAACAATGCTCAATTAACTGTGAGTGAGGGAAAGATAAAGAAGGGGTTGAGTCCGGCGGGTGATAAAAAAGTTGATTGAATGATGCTTGTTCTTTTGGTGTGCTGAATCTCATGTTGTGGAAAGCTGGGGTTAAAAGGAACACTAGAATGGTTTGATCCTGTCCGAAATTGGTGAAGGCGGTGAGCTGGCGACGTGACTCGTTGACTTGATGAAGATTCTGTGTTGTCCTGCAACATAGGGTGCCTTAGTGCCAAACAGGAAGGGGTTCTCAGCGTTGGCTTTCCGATGCTCAATTCGGGAGAAGAAAACACTGGAAGCGAACTGTAGCAAAGAGCGTATCTAAATATGAAACATCACATACCTTTGCTTGTAGATGGAGACCCCTTTTATAGTGTATTGTTGCGTTATGCATGCATCTCAAAGCATTAACACATTTCCTAAGGCTTTCCTAAGAAAGTACAACCATAAAGTGCCCCTCACACAAGGTTTAAAATCTTGAACCGTGCCGAAGTTTCAGTCCCAGACCGGAACGATACGGTTTCAGTATCGTGTAGTGCCGCGTCGATACGGTTTTAGTATTTTTTTTTTAAACTTAAAACAATCATCTAATAATAATAACAACTATCTCAATTTACAATTATCAGAGGTGTATAAGATTGTAAGTGTTTTATTAAGAATCATAAACTTGGCACACATTTATCAAAATTTCTTAAATAAAGAACATATAATATTTCCTAAGCAGATAGACATTCTAAAAGTAAAAAAGCTAAATATCTTAATATTCATAGATCTAAATTTTAAATTGATTCTAAGATAAAAAAATTATTATCTATAATAAACATATAAATTAATTAAAAAATGTTACGTTTGTATAATAATTATATAAATTATTTATTTATTTATTTAAATTAATTATTATTTTAAATAATATATATTTAAAATGATAAAAAATATCAGAATATTAATTAAATAGTAAAATAGAAAAAATTAAAAAAAAATACAAGAATACTAATCTGATTTATCAGACTTTTTTTTTAAAAAATAGATTTTTTAAGATTTTTTAGAATTTTTAAATAAATTAAATCAGTAAAATTAATTTTCAGAATATTAATTAATAAATTTTTTTTATTGTTTTTAATTTAAATATATTTATATTTTATTGGGATAATTTAATTTGGCTTTATAAAAGCCTTTTTGAGATATCACAATTAAGTTAGGAAAAATTTAAAATAATTAAATTTAAATATTTAATTTTAACATTAATGTCTTCAGATATTCCGATCTTCACGCGTGCTGGCGGTGCCGGAGAGTCGTGGCACGCCTCCGGCGGCGTTGGAGTCCTGACTCCTCTGCGGCGCCGGTTGCGATTGAATCGTGACACATCATCTGTCACGAAACAACGAGCATGCGATTCCTCTGTCGCTCCTCCTGTCGTGTGCACTTGATGACGCAACGAAATAATGGCTAGTCTAGTTTTGGTGCGTGGGTAAAACAGTAAGTTTCGCCCATTTTGCCTGACACGAAATGAAATTTTGAACGATGCCTTGACATCCTTAAACAAGTGTGCAAATCTATTTGACAGGTTGAAAGCTTCTAATGGACGATTTGCCGATGGGATATTTTCTGTCCTTTTCGGCACAAACTTCCAAAAGAGTACGATTTGACAAGTATCTAGGTTTTGTGGTAGGCCGACCAACCGCCACTCGGTTGGGAGATCGCCATCTCGGCCTTACAAGATGCAGTCACCAATTTGTTCTTCACTCGACCCTTTATTTTGTCGAGGAGACCCAATTTGTCCGATCGGCTAGGACAATGGGCCAGGTAAATTAGTACCCAACTTCAAACATCGTTTGTAAGTTGTGAAGGATGGCCGCTCTGAAGGTCCGGTCAGCTGACATAGCTAGGTCAGCGGTTCTAGGTCTGCCTTATCATGTAACTTTGATTGCTTGACTTTGACCTCCACGTTAGTTGGTCCTCCTTATTTTGACCCGTTTTTTGGGGGGCTATCTTTATCACCGTGTCATGGTCAATCTTTTCAAATATATCTCAATTTATCAAAATTTAATTGATTTCATTGGTTTTCCCTTTCTATTTGATCAAATTTCAACGAATTTTATCAATTTTTTATTGTAAATACAATAATTTCTAGCTATTTTCATCGATTTTTTTTTTTTTTAATTCCTCTTTAATCTTTGTGAAATTTTAATTTCCTGGGGGAAAAAAATCAAGATCTGTTTTTGCTGATATTGATCCAATCCTCCTGTAACACATACATAGGTTTTCAGGGATCTTCTATAGTCATTTCACAACTATCTGTAAAATTTCCATTGTATACTTTGCTTCTTCTGCGTGGGTATTCATTTCTTGCGATGCTTACATTCATTAATTTGTGTACATACATCATGCATATGCATGTATCAATATGTGTTTATGCTCAAATGTCGTTTCCATATAGTCAAATTGTTTATCATATTAATAGAAAATTGATCATCCTGGATGTGTATCTATTTGTTGCTATTAGGATAAAGGTATATATGACTTGTTTTCTTGGGTGGATAAATAGACGGGAATGCTAAATTGTGAATGAATGGAGCAAATTTCCATTTGCATATGAGAAAGATGACCTACCATGAATGTTTTTTCCCCCTGTTTCTTTGCCTTCGCTCTTATTAATTCAAACTCACCCTAAACCCTAAATCATTGAAGTTGCTTCTTTTGTTCCAGTCTGTAGTATGTGAGTGAGATCTACAATGGTGTGCTCAATTATAGTGTTTCTCAAAAGTAAATGTAAATAGTGAGTTGCCATATCCAACAGCTTAGTATACAATTCCATGTCCTAATCTTTTTATATCCTATTCAACAAGATGAGCGAGTATCAACTGAACTGAAGAAGAATCTCATGCAAGCTCGACTTGAAAAGAAGCTTACCCAGGCTCAACTTGCACAGGTACGCATCTTCTCTTTCAGCCTCCATTTTACGGAATGCATTTCCTATTTTTGTTTTTGGCTAGCATTTTTGTTTGATTGTTTCTGGCATATCCAACTGAGCCATTCCTATTTGTATCAGCTAATCAACGAGAAGCCCCAAATTATCCAAGAATACGAGTCTGGAAAGGCTATTCCAAACCAACAGATAATTATCAAACTGGAAAGGGTGCTTGGGGCGAAACTCCGAGGTAAAAAGTAATTATCGCCCAGCATTTGACTACCCGTCAGCACGATGTTTAATATGCAGCATGCAAGTTTTGCATGTCAAATGCATGTGGACTCGTCTTTCGCATGTTTAACTCCCTTGGCATTTGGTAGCTTTCCCTGTATTTTGACCCAAGTTTCCAATGCTATAGTAAGTTTCATGACTGTAATTTTCGTTTTTTATTTGGTTTTGATACTCTTTTTGAACCAATAAGAATGTGATGTGGTGATGGGGTTCAAAGTCTTTCTGCATATGACAACCTACTCAAAGATAAAAACTTTTCATGTTATATTTGACACTTGAGAAGCATCGATCCGGCGTGCGGTGTTTGTATTATGTTTATTGGAAGGAAATAAAAAATATTTTACAGTCGTGGACTGGACTGTAAAGGTTGGCCCGTCGGTGCACCAGTGCGAGTGCTTTTTGATGTACCAGATGGACAAATCAGGGAGGGCGACAAGAGACTTGAATTATATATATACACTTATCCGATCTGTGCCGATCCGCTCCCATCCGTCGCCGATACGGAGTCATAGGATGGACATTGATTATTTTATTTGCACCATTCGTCTCAGCTGGGTCGTTCCGGCGACTACTTTCCATTCGTTGGATCCAGAGGTCGGCTCGAAATTGAGATTTGTCCTTTCTCGTGCTACTAGCACGAAATCATCCTTGCTAACTTGATCTTTTAACTATTAAATAAAAGATATGGCAATGTGTCAAGAATCTTCTTCCCCTAAAACCTATTTTGATGATTTGATTGATCATACTGTTGGCTTCACAGGCTGCATATTATAGCTTCTTCATAGATTGATGATATAGTCAATACCAGTATCAGTCTTTTGCCTGAATGTCCTGGTTTTTGTCCGATCGTATTGAGACATGTTCTCCTCGGAAGAGGTTCTATGACCTATATTATTATTTTTATATATAATTCAAAATTTTAGCTCTTCGAATTCTAAAGTTCAATTTGATTTATAAAGACGTAACCGCTGGGCAATATTACTATTATTGTTCTAGTATAAAATGGTGGACTTCATTAAGTTGCGCTATTTTCCATTGTGAAAAGCAATAAATGTTTTTTAAAATTCACGTTTCAAAATATTCCAAAACGACTTTGTTTTTTTTTTAAATAACAATAATAAAATAACGATCTCTCGCCGCATGCTTTTCGCTTTCATCAAACGATGACGAATGCGATCCATTATCAGTGTTCCGGGACCCGTTCAAAATGGACATCAAATAGCGGAGGCAGGCTTGCCAATCGACCCTTCCTTCCCCGCTTCTTTCGTCCTCCTGTTCTTCGTCTTCGGTTGCAATCACTAGCCCTGATCTGATCCTCGATCATCAGCGACAGAATTCGATCTCCATTGCACGGAGAGAGACAGATAATGGAGAACTTGATTTCTTTGGTGAACAATATCCAGAGGGCTTGCACCGCCCTCGGGGATCACGGGGAGGAGAGCTCCTTGCCGACCTTGTGGGACGCGCTGCCGGCGATCGCTGTCGTAGGAGGGCAGGTATCACCTCCTTAGTCGATCTGGCTTTCTTCTGTATGTATCGCTGAGGGCTTTTCTGATTTTTGCGGGTCTTGCTTTACTGAAGATTGTTTTCCTGGATTTTAGTGGAAAGGTCTCGCCTATTAACCTAGACCGTGCATTCTGCAATTCTCTATTGTTTTTAGCTCAAGACTTGCAGCATTTGGATTCTGTTTGCTACCCGTAATGCATCGTGATTAAGTTTCTGAAATATCATCTTCTTTTTCATAAAGTCATTTGGTTTTGCGATCTGTTCTATTCTATTTCATGCACCCAATCCTCTATCTCTATTATTTGGCGGCTCAAATTCTGAAGTTTTACATGCATTGTACGAGAGTTCTCACCCTACTACATCGGTACTCTGTCTTTTATCTCGGTTATTGCGGATTCCGTTGTAAATAAATAGCAATTTCTTGGTTCCAAAATTATGATCCTTTGGCAATCTCAAATTTCCGTTGACTCAGTTTGTGATTCTTATATTGTTGGGAAGTAAGCACACTGCAGTATAAATATAGATTGATCGTTTACCTTTTTAACTTGCATAAAAAAGTTTTCGTAGAATTGTGAACTAGAGGCTACGTTTCTTTTTTTTTTTTTTTTTTTTTTTTTTTTTGCAACTATGTCTCTGATAAAATTTCTGTTTACCTTTTTTTGCAACTATGTGAACTAGAGTAAGTACACATACTCTCACTGTCTGTTTTCTTTTAAAGAGTTCAGGTAAGTCTTCAGTATTGGAAAGCGTAGTTGGAAAGGACTTTTTGCCAAGGGGTTCAGGTGATTTTCAAGGACGAATTTACTATAGTTTATTAACACTTATTTAATCCTTTTATTTGTCAACTTAAGCCATCCGCCATTATAGGAATTGTTACTCGTCGCCCTCTTGTTTTGCAACTTCATAAAATTGATGAAGGAAGAGAGTATGCAGAGTTTATGCATCTTCCAAAGAAAAGGTTCACAGACTTTGGTAATTTCTGAGAAAACGAACCAGTTTGTGTTTTCCTTGATGTATCGTGCTAAGTCTTAATGAATTTTGGTTGCCATATGTCTGTATGATGACTTTTAAACATAAGTATTATCTTTTTTTGTTGTGCATCTCATTTTTTTAGTTGTCACTTGATATCTATTGACTCAATGTGCAAATTGAAAATTCTTATGCAGCTCAAGTTCGGAAGGAAATTGAAGATGAAACAGATAGAGAAACAGGGCGATCAAAGGCAATCTCCTCTGTTCCAATTCATCTTAGTATATCTTCTCCTAATGGTGAGACAATGTTAATGTTGCAGATTTGTCAACTAACTTTAAGCTATGGACACACACATCATCCCCACGTGTAAAATAATGCTAAATGCATTTGTCAGATAAATAATTGTATGTTTATTGATATATGTTGGATTTGATAGATATGGCATACTTGAAGGGGAGTGTTAGAATGATACTATCCTACATTGTTATTTACTATTATAGTGTTAGGCTTACGGGCTATAAAATCCTAGTCTGCAAACATATTATAATCCATTCAACAGAATCCTATTTTATAAACGCCCATGGTTAATACCCACCTCAATTTGAATTATCTGTGCATTGCATTCATAATTTACTTTTGCATAATCTTTTATATTGTATGAGTTTAGCCAGCATTTAACCTGCATATGTAGTGAATCACTTATATTTTTATCCTTTTTGTGCTAATTCTCTCTAAATTAACAGTTGTAAACTTGACACTTGTTGATCTTCCTGGACTGACAAAGGTAGCAGTTGGTAGGTCATTTCTTACTGTATGCTAAAAACACATTTTTTTAACCTTGTTTTAGTGCAAAATGCATTATCAATCTAATTTTGAGTTTCAGATGGTCAACCTGAGAGTATTGTGGCTGATATTGAGAATATGGTTCGTGCATATATCGAGAAGGTACCATTCAATGAATAGAAATTGTAGAATGTGATTCTTATCAATCTCTATAACAACAATGTCTACACCTATTTCCCTTTTAATTATCTCATTTTACAGAGCCACTCATTTAAGTTCATGTTTCCAGTTTAGTATTTTTTTTTAAAAAAAAATTAGCTCTGTTTCATCTTGGCTTGATTAATTACTTAAATAACAACTTGAAATCGCAATTGTTCTGAGTTTTTATGTTTTAACACGGATAAGTGATAATTCCAAGTGATTTTGATTGAAAGTCTTTATTTGCAGCCTAATTCAATAATTCTTGCAATTTCTCCAGCCAATCAGGATCTGGCTACATCTGATGCAATTAAGATATCTCGTGAAGTGGATCCTAAGGGTAAGTGCTCTTAGTCCCATGGAAAAATAATTGGTGGTACTGGTGCATTTGCCTGTTCTCGCCAAGGTGTTTTTTCAGTGTGGATTTAGGATAAGTTCTTCTATGCTAAAATATATTTGAACCCTATTTCTTTCGCTTCTCCTGATCATTGGAAACATTTTTACTATGTTAATTATATACTATTCCCATAGTTGGTATGGCTGATTCAGTTTAGTTGGGAAGAATGATAATAACTTGAATTTATTTCACATTATTATATATTGGTTCAAAAGATTCACAGCAACAACTATATGAATAACTCCCTCATTTAGAGGGAATTGTTAAACTTGGTAAACTGTTAAGCCTTGCATGAATATTTATCAAAGCTGAAGTTAACTTTTTGTATGTGAATGAATTATTGCAATTTGTTATAATTTTGTAAAAGATTAGCATGGAAGTGAAGGCAATGGATGGAATGATACTGTAAGCCAAGGAAATGCAACTGCTACCAATTTTTATTATCCGGTCCAAAAACAATAAACCCTAGCCAATTAGATGGCATGGCATGGCATGGCATGTAAAGGTCAAAAATCCTAGTCAATTAATGGTTTAAAATCTCGTGTTGTGGGTGGCACGGGCGGAACATTTCCTTCCGCCGATTGAACGGTACGACACAAAGATCAACACGCCCTGCGAAGACATTACGTGACCTCTGCGGTCGCCCCTGGTTGCACCGGAGGGGTCACACGACTCCAGTGTGAGCTAGGCTTAAGCACAGCGATTAATTTTTAATTAAAATGTACTTTAATAATTTCAATTAACTCTGGCTATAGTACGGTAGGGATAATCTAAATTTGTTTTATTAAACTCTAATAGAACTATCACATTAATTTAATATATATATTATTTATTTTAATTCTAAAAATATATAATAAAATTTATTTATTTATCATTCATATTTTTTTTAAAAAAAATTAAGTTAATTTTTTAATTTTTATTAATATATTTTATATTAAAAAATACCGAAACTGTATCGGCATAGCACGATATGGTACTGAAACCGTATTGTTCCAGTCATAGACCGAAACTCCAATATGGTTCGAAATTTTAAACCATGTGAATTAACTAGATGCTCAGATTTCATTAGAAAGTTTTTATGCAAATGACCCCTTGCTTTCTTCTATAAAATTCTACATAACAAAGTAGGATTTACAATTTGTATCCATTTCTGTACAATGGTAGGTGCTTGTTCCGTGTGAACTGCAACTAGTTAATCATAGCAGCTGCATGCCGCTATTATTACCTTAGCAATATTTCATCCCTTTTTCATGTTTTTGATATCTTATGAAATCTATCAGTAAAGCTTAATGGCAAGTTAAACCATGCCATAGACAACTAGTTTGTGGTTTATATGCATGTAAAACTTCTCTTCTTTGAGAATGTTTCTTCTTTTCCATCTTATTTCATATTTTATTTGTAAAACTAATGCTAATCAGCTTGTATGTACTCATTCATTTTGTTACAAAATTGTTGGAGATGATACAGAGCAATCAACTTTCTAAGAATTTCTTTCGCCAACATGTTGGTTGTTTTCTTTTGGTGTTGCTATTAAAGAAAATTTTCTTTATGTTTGTTGAGGTGCAAATCTTGTATACTTAGTGTTATCCATCTATTGAAAGACAGGAATGTTGCTAATTTCTAAAGTATGTTCACTCTAGAGGTGGAAGAAAGTTGACTTTCAGCTTTTCATTGCCATAGTCATCCAATTAATGCTTCATTTCTCACTATTTGAATCTAGGGGAGAGGACATTTGGTGTTCTTACTAAAATTGATCTTATGGACAAGGGCACTGATGCAGTTGATGTAAGATTATTTCCCTCCGTCTTATTTTCAATTAATTTTCCAAATAAAACAATTTTGGTTGTCTAAAAGCAACAGAACCTTGAGAACTAAATCTTGAATCTTATGTTTGGAGGAAGAACAAATGGAACTTGATTTCATAGGAAATTTACCAAAATAACCTTTGGTATTATTTATCTGGAGCATGTGACAACTTGATTAAGTATCAACATAAAAACTAATGTGAAAAAGGTAGTCAATCCAGAAATGAGGTTTTGTGGGACAAATTGGAGTTCTATTTTTCTTTTTATTTTTATTTTAAATTACAAACAAAGGATGGATCAGTCTTTTCCTAATAGCTACATCTTTTGACTTGAATAGTCACTAAGCAAATCTAGCAATATGGTATCTGTGCAGAATTCCATGTTTTAATTCCTCCATTGTTGGCACTTAAAAGAGTACATGCCCAATTAAGCCAAAATGGCTTGAGCTAGTCATATCTAGTTTGCTTAGTCACACATGAGAGGTGATGTTAAAGAACAAGAAAATTATAGATGGATATTCTTCTAATTGCTTACGTTTTTTGCAAATGGTTATCAATTGAACTTAGAAATTGGTCTTCATTGGAAGTTCAAAGATGCACATATGTGGTGAGTATTAACTATTTGTGCTTCTTCTCAGTTATTAAAAAAATCTCTCTTTTTCTGCTGCTTAAAACTGCAATCAGTTTTTTGTCTTAAAAAAAGAATGATTCCTTTATAAAAAAGTTATCTAAAGAAAATGCAAACAGTTTGATTATTTCTTTTCTGCCCGAAGTATTTATACCTTGGAATGTGTTTCTAAATATTTTTTGGATTTTGTAGATATTGGAAGGAAAGTCATACAAGATGCAATTTCCATGGATTGGTGTTGTTAATCGATCACAAGCTGATATTAACAAGAATGTTGACATGATTGCTGCCAGGCATAGAGAACGTGAGTACTTTGCCAATACAGCAGAATACAAGCATCTTGCTCATAGAATGGGCTCAGAGCATTTGGCTAAAATGCTTTCAAAGGTAGTATTTGTTGTCAATTCTTGAAATCTTTGCATGGCATGTTTTCAGTCCATTGACGCAATGTGTTTGATTTTACAATACAAGTCTTAAACAAAGAATGTAATTACTTTTGTTACCTTTGTAGCATTTGGAACAAGTTATCAAGTCTCGGATTCCGGGTATCCAATCTCTTATAAGTAAAACCATAACTGAGCTTGAAATGGAACTCGGCCGTCTGGGGAAACCTATTGCTGTTGATACTGGTGTAAGTGTTTCTTAAGCTCACTAATCTTACTTTATGATTTTATAGAGTATATGGATTTCTTCTGTTTACTGATTTTTTACATATATTATTTTTAGGCTCATTTTATTAGTTGTATTCAAAAGCTAAAGACCCATACTTCCAGTGTAAAACTTATTGTTCCTAATATGGAATCAGTGGATTCAACCCTAAAGGGGAAATTATTAGTGTCTGTGGAAAATCAATAATAAAAACATGTCAATAACATAATATAAAGCAATGTTAAAACAATATTGTTTGGTATTGGAGATTTGGTTACTAGTCGAAATGGTCCGATATAGGGGTTTGGGCCTTTTATTTTTTATACCTGTCTGATTTTTTTTATATATTTTTATATGTTTTTAGGTTTTTTTTTTAAATTTTATTTAAAAATAAATGTTGGGCATAGCTTGGTGTAGTCATGGCTGACATGAACCATAACTGATTGTGTCGTGCCCAATTCGACACTACATGGAAACAAGATGACAAGGCTCAGGTATGCCTAACCCAATAGGTGCATTTTGACACCACTATGACCCGATCAACACTATTGTGTTGACACTCGAAGCATACTGAGATGATTTAAAATTTAGTTTATTCCTTTAATGCTCTTTCACTTTGTTTATTTACTTCTAGAAACAAGTCTATGGAAATTAGATAATCATTAAAATACAAGCATGTTGAGATGAATTCAGATAAATTTCTCTTTAACCTAAACTTTTTTCTTTAATAAGTTAATCTGTTAATATAAATTAAAAATGATCTTTGCTCATGATCCCTTGGTACGTGCCAAAAATGTCTTTATATAAGTTTTATTCCTTCTACTCCTATTATTTTTCTTCTATTTAAATTGTTTACTATTAAGATATTTTATAGCCGGTAGATAGTCAACGGAATTAGAATTTTAAAAAAGAATGTATAAAAAAATATTGTTTGGATTCATTTTTACATATGCTAAAGCATAAAGTATGTCAAATGTTGGCATAATTAGGGGTGAGCAAAAATTCGGTAAAACTGAATTAATCGAACCGAACCGATCGAATTTTGAAATTCGGTTCTACTAATTTGGTTTTTGGTTTTTTTTTGTAAAATTCGGTTTGGTTTTCAGTTTTAAAATTCGTAATTCGGTTAAACCGAATAAACTAAATAAGGATATTTAATTTAATTATTTTTTATTTTAAAATATAATTAATTAAACAAAATATATAATTAATTAAATAAAAATCTAAATTTAATTAATTTAGCTTTAAAATTTCGGTTAATTCAGTCAAAAACTGAATTAACCGATTAATCGGTTTGGTTTGTTTTGTTCGGTTTTCTTAGGAAAATTCGGTCGGTTCGGTTGATTTAAAAAAACTTCAATTTGTTCCGTTTTCGATTTGTTCAGTTAGGTCAGAGTTCGATTTTAACCTAATGCTCAACCCTAGGCACAATATGATATTAGCATGATCGATATGGATGACATGAGAGATTACCTTTGCTGATCAAGATTAGATTTACATATTACTAAAATGATATGTTCTGACTATTTCACTAGCTTGACGTTGTATTTCAAACCATAATATAAAGCTTAAGCTTGGTTTTACTTATCTAGATAACACTAGTTTTTAACCCTAAAAGAGAGTTGGGATATAAGGACCAAATGCAAGAATAACAGCTTTCTTGTCAATTCATTAGCATGTTATTCTGGCTTTTATGTCAAAATTTCCACACAAAGAACTGGTTCCTTCAGTGCCCTGTTGCATTTAATAATACTATTTGAATCTTCTACTTGGCTCAAACCCAAACACATGATTGTCATATCATATCATATGTATAAAAAAAATATTTTGTTGTTGACAGACAAAATACTTACGGATAACAGAGTTTCATATCAAAGTTTGATCTATATTTATTGGAGTGCTAATTATTCATTGCTACACTGTCAAATTAATGTCAAACTTCTTAAGGCTGCTATTTTACATATCAAATTCTTTTCTATGCCACTTCTTTTGTATGATTCTAGTTTGCTTTGATTAACTTTTAGAAAGATACTTATTTTATTGTAGGGAAAATTGTACTCAATCATGGAAATTTGTCGTACTTTTGATTCAATCTACAAGGAACACCTTGATGGCGTGTAAGTAGAAACAAGCTTTGAAGCATATTATTTTCAATTCTAGCACTTAAACATTCAATTATTTATTCATTCATAATGCTAATTTTGAATTGGAAACATACTTGTTTGAGTAATGCAAATAAATTATAGATTCTCTCCCATAACTTTCCTCTATGATCGTTATTCTTTATCAAAACAAATTAGAGATTCATTATAATGCTAATTCTAGCACTAAAACTCATTATTGATGAATCCAATCAATGCTTTCTCTAATATTAACTTATTTCTGATAGGCGTCCTGGTGGTGAGAAGATCCATAATGTCTTTGACAGCCAACTACCAGCTGCTTTAAAAAGGTTACAATTTGACAAGCATCTGTCAATGGAGAATGTAAGAAAAATCATCACTGAGGCTGATGGATACCAGCCTCACTTGATAGCTCCTGAGCAAGGTTATCGTCGCCTTATTGAATCTTCACTAATTTCAATAAGAGGCCCAGCAGAATCAACTGTTGATGCGGTATTACATGACTTAATTTACATTTGCACTTCTAGTCATCTGCAATGTGAAAATCTTCAAAGTTCTAATGGATTAATTCTCATTCATGACTACACTGCATTGTTTCGCTTGTTTGTTGTGGGGGTATGGGTTATTAATAAGATCTGTTTCATATATATTGTACAGTAGAAACACATCACTAAGGACAATATATGCACACTCAAGATACACGCATACATATTACAGTGGTCAACTTAGGTTCTCATTACTTGGAGGATGAGTCATTGATGTGGAATATAACCTTAAGTTTTACTTAGTTTCTTTATAGACTAATTATGCTTTGAAATGAACTTTTTTTGGATTCAGCCCATTGCTCTGGGGCATTTGAAATGTAATTTGCTGTAGCATTGGTCAGCTGGAATGAATGGCTTCACCTATATAGATGTTCTGTGCATCAAATACAAACATAGAAGTCAGTCTATTAAGTTCTTCTAGTAGCACAAAGAAGAGGAAAATACTAATGGCATTAACACAAAATCACATAATCATCTTGTTAGCTAGTGGAGATAATAATTGAATCCAAGAGACAATATAAGAAATTGTTGTATAAATATTTTGGAGGTTATAGTTACATCTTTCTAATAGAAAATTCAAATGTTAGTGGCGCTCGACACATCCTATTGTGGCAAAAGGTGGGGGGACCTTCCAAGACTGCCCCAAGCACATTGAAGAGAGTAAATCACAGGGTCATTCGGCTAGCTGAATAGCTTCCTAGGTGAGGGGACCTAGCACGGGGTAAACACCGAGATTCAAACTTGAGACCTATTGTGGCAATTCCTCACTTGGGTTGGATCTCTATCTACAATCCGCCGGAGAAACAGTACTTATCTGTCAAGATGGCTTGAGTTGATTATCTCAAGTTGTTGGCCTAGTTGAATAGGTCGATCACCAACTTCGTCTGGAGTTGCCAAGTCCAAGTGGGAGAGGGAATTTGTCGAGTCACCGATTCTTCAAGTTGTTGAATCTACGAGTACTCCAAGTGCTGAGTTGATGAAGCTAATAGCGAAGACCATGAGACGGACGCAAAACAAACCCGGAGCCTGAGTCTAAGTGGATTGTGTGAGGATCGTCGCCCGAGGAACAAAGACGTTGAGTCTTGCAACGAGACATCTCTTTAAAACAGATTCGTTCCCTCCAGTGGTACTAAGAGGCCACGGTTGGAAGTCTGTTCCCAAGATAAAACGGCGAAACCGCGAACACAACCTAGCACATGTTCTCGTGGTGAACTAAGCATATACCTAAACGCTATCACGGATATTTACCGAGCCAAAAATTGTACGATGGAACAAAAGAGAAAGAAATGAGGAGAGTTAAAGGAGAACAAATCTCTCTTCTCCTCTTGACATTTTCTCTCTTGCTCTGTACGAAGGAAGCTTTCTTCTGCTTTTCTTTTCCTTACCTCTGTTTTTTTCCTTTCTATGCAGGAAGAAGAAGAGAGCAACATGTGTCATGCTTTGTAGTTTGCATGTTTGCATGGAAAGGCAAGTGACATGCCAAGTCATGTGGCATGCTCCTACTAAGCCATGCGTGCTGAATATGTAAAAGAGACTCATGACAACTTATGGTTGATTTACGTGGATATACTATGCTCCGATCGCGGTCCATTGCGTGCAGTAGCATTCACATAGAAATCCTTGGGTTGGTGCAATCTGGGCCTTGGATTCACACCCTCTCATGCACTATTGATCAGTCATATTACCACTCTTCCGATGTGAGACTAATAACCCACAACTTGTGTTTCCATTCATATTTTTTCCAGCAATCCCCCACATGAATAGAAACAATGTATGTGATAGACTTGGGTAGTTGAGTCGTGTATATGATATCTAGGTGTTACCCTATGAACATTCCCTTATGAAAATATGTTTGCTCACTAGCTGACGAGATGTTTTTGAACTATTCTATCGTTTGTATAAGCATGGACAGATCTCATCTATAACTCTCCCTGATATAGCTCAAGCATCATGAGTGTTCATTTGTGGCCATGAACACGTTTGGTTTTGTGAGAAGGGCTAAGAATTGTGTCTTCAATTCTCTTCGTAGCGGCCTCATTTCTTTCTCGTGATCTCTCGAGTGTATTTCACATTACTCCACTAGGATCATTAAAAGCAAGAATTTTTACCCTTCATCTGGTCACTGATTCATCGGGTCATTCTCCACAGTATTTGTCTTTCAGTGCAGTTAAGTTGTACCTTTGAACCTAGTTCTTAAGATCTCCAGTCAACATTGGTGATATCTCGAGTGTATTTCACATTACTCTGGGATCATTAAAAGCAAGAATTTTTACCCTTCATTTGGTCACTGATTCATCGAGTCGTTCTCCATAGTGCTTGTCTTTCAGTGCAGTTAAGTTGTACCTTTGAACCTAGTTCTTAGGATCTCCAGTTAGCATATGTTGGGTTTCCTTTAAACCTAGTCGACATTGGCACTAACAGCAAGCTCATTCCTCGCGAGGAGCTTACAACCAATTCTCTGTTTAACCTTTTAGTTAGTGGATCTGCTAGGTTATTCTTTGATGGTACATAATCAATAGTGATAGCCCCTGTTGACAGTAGTTGTCTAATGGTATTATGTCTGTGACGTATATGTCGAGACTTACCATTTTATAGATGACTTCATGCCCGACCAATTGCTTATTTGTGATCGCAATGTATATAAATTGATGACACGGATTTCGGCCATTCAAGTGCATCTTCTCGGAATTGTCGTAATCATTCACAATCTTCTCTATATTTGTTAAGAGCTACAAATTCTGATTCTATAGTGTATTTGTCATGTCCGATATCAAATTCACATCATTGTCCTTCGATTAGAGTAGGATATCTCGTGTAGTGCAATACATAATCATGAGTATACCACAAGTATCTCAGTACTCTTGTTATCCTATTTAACACTAGGATTACTCGTGTATCTACTCAGTTTACTTATTGCATAGGGTAAGTCTGATCGTGTACAACTCATTAAGTACATTAGACTTCCAGTCATCCCAGAGTACTTTATCTAAGAGATATTATCATCTTGATTTTTCGATAGATGTTGAGTCATATCTATCAGAGCTCATGCCAATGCAGTATCATCCTTGTTAAATTTCTCAAGAATTTTGTCCACATAATGAGACTGACTAAAAATAAGTCCATCTGTTCTAAGAAATTTAATTTTATAGAATTACACCAACTAGACTCATGTCTTTCATACCAAATTTTGAGTTCAATATAACTTTAGTGGATTTGATTATCTTATCATTATTCCCATTAAGAATGTCATCTACAAAAAGACATAATATGACATAGTCATTTCCTTGTTTTTCATGTAGAGACATTTTTTCATATTCATTGATCTTAATACACTTTCCTTTATGACAATATCATTTCAACCTATATAACAACTTTACTAATCTACAAATCTTGTTTTCTGTCTAACGCAGAAAACTCCTCAGGTTGCTCATGTAGATTTCCTCTTCTAAATCTCCATTTAAAAAATTGGTTTACATCCATTTGATGTATTTTCAAATTCCATAGAGCGGTGGCAGCCAATAAAACTCTGATGGAAGTTATTCTCGATACCGGAGAATACATATCAAAGTAATTAAGGCCATCGCCTTGTCGGTAGCTTTTTATTACTAATCTAGTCTTGAACTTAGTAATCGTGCCATTTGATTTTATTTTCTTCTTGAAAATTTACTTACAATCGAGTGATTTACTTCCTAGAGGAAGATTTACAAGTTCCCAAGTATGGAGATAGAGTCAATTCCAGATATGATTGCCTCTTTTCATTGAGGTCCCTTAGAACAGTTTACTGCTTTTGAATAACTTTGGGGATCACGTTCCAACATAAAAGTTATAAAATTTATTTCGAAGGATTTTTCCACCCGAGCTCTTTTACTTCATCTGAGCTCAACCTCAACAGGTTCATCTCCTTCTTCTTCTTGTGGTTTTAATGCTCGTTTAGAGGAACTTGCTTCCTCTCGGGTCTTATATGGAAATACATGTTCAAAGAATGAGACATTTCTTGATTCAATAATTAAGTTCTTGTATATCTCTAATATTTGTGATTCAAACACAAGGAACCTAAAGGCACTGTTGTTATGAGCATATTCAAGAAACATGCAATTAATAGTTGGTCCTATCTTAATCCTCTTCGGATAGGAAAAAAATCCTTTTGGCAAGACACTCCCATATTTGCAAGTAGTTGTAGGATGGTTGTCGTTCAATCCACAACTCATAAGGGATCTTTTCTATTTTCTTTCGAGCACCTTATTTAAAAGGTAATTAGTCGTTAGCATAGCTTTCCCTACATTTACTCTAGTAGTCTAGAACTCAATAGAAGAGCATTCATCATCTCTTTTAGATTATGATTCTTTCGCTCAACAACACCATTTTTTTGCTGAGGAGAATAGGGAGTTGTTTCATATATGATCTCGTGTTCAACACACAACTCAGTGAACGATGATACATATTCACCGCCGCGGTCACTTCTAATCACCTTAATTTTCTTTTCTTATTAAGTTGATTTTTAACATCATTTGTATAAAGAATAAGTTTCTTTATAGCTTCATCCTTACTTTAGAGAAGATACACATAATCATATTATAGGTAATCATCTACAAAAGCGATAAAGTACTTATTCCCACATCGCACACGTTGGTGTGAATTAAACCGAGTCGTTTAGTACTTCTTTTAACATGTTGAAAGGATGACCTTGTTATTTTTACTTCAACACAAGTCTCACACTTGTGTTCCGGGTCAAGGTTGAATGTAAGTATGTTTTACATGTTAATTAATTTACGCAATATATCGTAGTTAATATGTTTTAATCTACCATGCCACAAACTGGAAGGCTCAAGCATATAGAAGAGCTTTTGACTTTATTTTTCTTAGGTCGAATGACCTTTACATTGAGTTTAAACATCCAATTATTTACATAGCCTCTTCCGATATACATTTCATGTTTGGATAGCACAATCCTATCTGACTCAAAATATAATCTGGAACACATGCTTGCTGAGAAGTGATCCAGATATTAGCTTCTTTAGAATCTTTGGAACATATAACCCTTATTCAAAGTCAACTCCTTGCTAGAGGTCATCTTTAGCACCACTTTCCCTTATCCCTTTATGTCCGAGGTTGCTGAATTGTCTATGAACAGCTTGTCCCCATCTTTGACTTCTTCAAAATTGTGGAGCAACTCTTTGTTACAACAAATATATCCGGTGGCACCGATATCGATTCACCATTGTCACGAGTTTGAACCTATCAGGTTCACTTCAGAGACCATGTCATAGTTTTTGAAATTGCCTCCTCTGGTCTCGTCTAGGAAGACTTGGGATTCTTTCGTTTTAAGCTTTGACCGTGCTTGACCATGTTGGCTTTTACAATAGCTTGATTAAATAATTTTCTCTTTGAACTCTTGTTGCCTTCCACAATTTAAAGTCTAACAATGAGTTCAGTCCCAATATCCTCCAATTTATGTTTCTTATCTAGGTACTCCCCCAGCTCCTTTGTGATTTTCTTCATACAATACACAACGTATAGCTAGTCGACAAGGCTATTGAGGATGTAATTTCGGCATAGGAACTCAGATTGGTTCTATGCGTCCACTACAGTGATGGTTTTCATATCATTTACACCCTCACAATATTTGGGAGGTTCTTTGGTCAAGATTCGTGCCAAGTTCAACGTGATGCTGCTTAAAGTTCAGCCCAATGAAATTTCTGGCTTTTCCCTATGATTGATTGGAATATTTTCAATCGGGGTAGAGGAGGCTGGTATATGTTGAGCCCGTTGCATCTCAACATCTTCTGCATTCATCTCAATGGAACGAATCTGTTTTATCATTGTTGGATCTCTATCCACAATCTGTCGGAGGGACAATATTGGGATAATATTTATTTATCTGTCAATATGACTTGAACTAATTATCTCAAGTTGTCGGTCTAGCTGAGTAGGCTGATTGTAAACTTCGTTTGGAGTTGCCCAAGTCCGAGTAGGAGAGCAAATTTGTAGAGTTGCAAATTCGCCAAGTTGTCGAGTCGGTGAATACTCCAAGTGTCGAGTTGATAAAGCTGATACCGAAGGCTTAAGACGGACGCTGAACAAAAGCATAAGTCCGAGTGGATTGCATGAGGGGCATCATCCGAGGAACAAAGACCGGCTGTGCTAGGGAGGCAATTTTCTTAAAACAGATTCGTCCCCTCCAGCTATGCTAGAAGGTCACGCTTGGATGTTTGTTTTCCAGGATTTAAACAGCGAAACCACAAACATAATCTAGCATAGGTTGTCACGGTGAATTGAGCATATACCTGAACGTTATCATAAATGTTTGTCAAGCGAAGAATTGCATGACAGCAAAAAAAAACAAAGAGGGGAGTTAAAGGAAAACAAATCTCTCTTCTCTTGACATATTTACTCTCGTGCTCTGTACGAAGAAGAGCTTTCTTATGCTTTTTCTTTTTCTTGCCTCTATTTTTTTTTTCTTTCTATGTAGGAAGAAGAAGCTTGTACTTTTCAACATATCTTTCCTTATAAAGAAACATCCATGCTTTGCATGCAAGCCATGTGACATGTGTCACTTGAGATTAAGGCTGCATTTGGTAGCCTATAATCTGCTTGTAATGTAATACAGATTACATTACAAAGTCGATTATTTTGTTTGGTTTGATTTAAAACTTGTAATGTAATGTAATCCGGATTACAAAA
>JBBMJZ010413104.1:1143476-1154279 GCA_037833815.1 Zingiber zerumbet | reverse complement strand
TTCTCTTTGCAATTCTCTCAACATACAGTCGATCGAGCCCTAGAGCTAGCCAGTCATACGAGGCCCAGCTCCCTACTCTTCTAATGTAAAGTTCTCAGTATAAACTCAGGTAGCCTTGAGCCGGTCGGACATACAAGCTTAGCTCCCCACTTCTCCTTGTAAGTCTCTCAAAATACAGCTAATCGGACCCTAGAGCTAGTCGGGCATATGGGGCCTATAGCTCCTCATTTTTCCAATATAAGATTCTCAGCATAAACCCGAGCGGCCTTATAGCCGACGACATATAGGGCTTAGCTCCCCACTTCTCCTGTACAAGTCTCTTAGCATACATCCGCCAGGACTCAGAGCAGGTTGGATCTCCTTTAGGAGACAACATTATCAGGGAATAGTAACAACTTGTCAGAGAATAACATCTACTCACTAGAGAATATTCCCATATTATGACATATACAAGTAATTGAACCTTCCTTTGCCTAAGGGCGAACTGCTATATATACTCCATCACCCGACATATTCTGATACTAGACATTTTCTGCCGCTTCATTATTACGGAGTTTATGAGAGGTGGTATAAAAAGGGGCCCTCTCCGTTGGCTAGGTAACGCAAACGCATCTAGAAGCAATCAAATTCCAGTGTTCTAATGTTCATCTTCTTCTCCATTTTCATTTGGCTACTATTCTAACTTGAGCATTGGAGTCTATGTGTCAGGGACTCTCTCTAGTTCTCGCTCTAACGTTCCCATTAGCTATGTCTATGGTATACATAGGTCAATAATTCATAGTTTGAAGTCTCTCCTTCGTCAACATTTCAGTCAAATCGTCAATCCCTTTATATACTTAGCTTCCGAACAAGATGATATATCATTATAAGGATCTTGCGCTTCAAGTTTCAACAAAACCACGACAAAAAAAAAAAAACTATAAGCTTACGTTTTGCAAATCTATATGGAAAGTATCTCATTAATAGGATAAAATTAAAATAATTTAAAAAGATTAGCATAACTGTAAGCAAGTGAAATTCGTAAATATATTAAACAAAATAAATTTTAGAATATCATAATTAATGAAACCTTCTTGACGCAGTTCAATGATGAAAGGCTCATCTAACTAAATAGAATAGTGCGTCATCTGTGTTTAATTTACAAAAGGAGCACGTACAATGGATGTCGGTAACAACGGCAAAGTAATGCTTTCATTTATTTCAACTTTTTTTTTTTTGATGTAATCGAAACTCATGGAGCATGTTTGCTTCATATTATTATCACACACAAGTTCAGGATTAGGTGCTAGTGGAAGTGATTAAGCTAATCACGCCAAACAAAATCCACCCAAATCCTAATGATATTAAATCATTTGAGAAAGCTGTCTGACCAAAGCAATAGACCTTCAAAAAATAGTGAACTGTTAGCTTTGATTTGATTTCAAGAAGGCCAAGAGATTAGATTTGTCATCTTTTCCAAAATAGTGAACTGTTAGATTTTGTGTGTCGTTTATAGTGACACACCCAATCAAAGCCTCTCCACAAATGAGCAGCCCTAGCCCTTTGTTGTATGTATATATACACACACACACACAGATAGATTAGCTGCTGGATTGAGCTTGAGCAGGTTGAGAATGGTGAGGAAATGCTCTCATTGTGGACATAATGGCCACAACTCGAGGACGTGTTGCAGCAGCACAAGAGGCATGGCTGGAGGAGAAGGAGGTGGAGTGAAGCTATTTGGGGTTCAGCTTCGTTTGGCTTCCCCTCTCCAGAAAAGCTTCAGCATGGAGTGCCTTGTCTCTTGCACTTATCCTTTTGCCTTTTCCTCTTCCCCTTCTTCATCGACTTCTTCTCTTGGCTCAGTGGATGAGGCTACTGATCAGAAGATGGCTAATGGATATCTCTCTGATGGTCCTGGTGGCAGAAAACAAGAGAGGAAGAAAGGTGAACCATCTGGAACTCTGAAACATGCAACATGAACATCCTTCCTAGTGACACAAGATTTTTTTTCCCCCCTTTGAATTGGATAGGGCTTTCGTGGACTGAGGAAGAGCACAGGCAATTCCTGGTGGGGCTAGAGAAGCTTGGAAAAGGGGATTGGAGAGGCATCTCGAGGAACTTCGTCACCACTAGAACTCCCACACAAGTGGCGAGCCATGCTCAGAAATACTTCCTGAGGCAAAGCAACCTCAACAAAAAGAAGCGTCGATCGAGTCTCTTCGATGTGGTAGTTCAAACAATCTTGTTCTATCTTGCTTTCTTGATATGTTCTAACCACCGTTCATCTCATTGCATCTCTGCAGGTTGCAACTGGTGAGAAGGCAGCTCACCACACTGACCCAAGATTATCTCTTTGTACCATGGCAAGCCAAAGGGGCTCTGAGACTGCAAAAGTAGACCTGAATTCATCAATCCAAGAGCAAGAAACAGACCAGCTTCCTTCATCTGTAGGCCTAGATTTGGAGCTCAGAATTTCCAGCTCAAGGTTAAATCAGAAGATCTCAACGCCTGGGAATCTCTGTCTTGGTACCATAAGTGTTACATAAAGTGTTGTCAATAAATAAGATGCTGCAATTTGAGGTCGAAGCTTAGCCAGTGTTATCGACACAAGGTTCCTTTTGATCTTTTAGATTAACTCAAACACTGTCAGATAAGGAGATGACCTGTAGCTCTACTGAAAGTTTCCCTTTCTCATTTTTTTTTTTTTTTTTTTTTTTTTTGAAATGAAAGCAGTACGTACTGTTTGTGTGAGAAATTCTCCAGGAAGCTTTTTCTCATTGATGGCCAGCATTTCCACCTCAGAGTACTTTTATACACTCACAAAGACTGAACTGTGACTATGAACAGGAAGTTAATATCCAGTTGCCATTTAAGGTAACCAAAATAAAAGTATAACTATTGATGAACTCCTTAAAGAAACTGAAGACATAGCGAATAAAGAATGGTGAACATCTGAATAGCATTTGGTTAATGCATATTGTGAAAACAATGGCACGAACTGCTACAAATTAATTCTCTGTGCCAGAAAAACAAAATGGAGAAAAGAAAAAAAAAAACATTTGTTCCTTTCTGTGCAGTTACGGAATCTTGTTTCAGCCGACAAGAAAACTTGCATTTGATAACCTGAAAGGGATATGCAACAAGCTAAGGAAAGATAATACAAATCCTGTAGATGGAGGATAGGAAGCCACATCATTTGACTTATCCATGAAGATTTGATCGGCATCATATCCTATATTGGAAGATAAGGAGATGATGAGGCAATATAATACACCAATTATGATTTACCTACCAATTACGTGCCTTGGAATAGGTGTGATCTCAAAATCACTCACTGTTGTTGTTGCATGAGGAACTCATGTTTACTTTCACTATATATAAAAAAATGAAAGAATTATTGAGTGTGAGGTTTAGAAGAAATAATGTGTCAATCGAGTCAATTGATCTATCGATCTAGGATGGTAAAAGATGAATACGTTTGTCCATCCCAATACTCTTGTCGACTCCTTTCAGGGTCAACACGTAAGAGGTAAATCAAGGACGATTAACTTTTGGAATAGTGACTAACACATTTGACTATGTCGAGATTCGAACCCTAAACCTAATGATAGTAACACCTTCGAGTCAATTGATGTATGAATAGATGGACGGTCGGATAGATATGGAAGAAGGAGACACAAGTAGCTGAGTGTGGAAAGGTTAACAAGGAGGAAAGCTCACTTTTTGAACATGTTGGCAGCAGGTGAACCACCACCACGCCACGAGATTAATTAGATTGGTGTGGAGTTGGGTGACCTTCTTAATTGTCGCAGGGGGACGATCGATGCTCCACCTCCACATGTTGTCTTATGAATCTCCAACTTAGTAATTAGTGTGTGTGTCATCACTATCACCAATGGGAAAAGGCCACGGTCATGCAATTATTGTACGGATATTTTTTGACCTATCTCTTTTTCTTCTTTTCTCTATCATGGAGTAATAATTCTATGGCTAGCTCTTTTTCGTGCATGGATTCCTCCATTCAAGGTGGTGTTAGATGTAGGTGTCATAATCTTGGAACTATCGATAAATTTTGAAGTGAGTAGTCAAAAGGTTTAGAAGTGTGCGGGCAATGATGAGATGAGCTCCCTGTGGATAGCACGTTAATTGGTAGAGATGGTGCTATTTCTATTGGTTTTATAGTGCTTAAAATCATTTAAAGCATCAAGTTGCTATGGTGTAGTGGTTATCACGTTAGTCTTACACACTAAAGGTCCCCAGTTCGATCCTGGGTAGCAACAAGTTTTTATTTTTTACAATTAATATTTTTTACTCTTTAATTGTTTGAGCGTGTCTATCTGTTTGTGTTTTTGCTGGGCATGTTTGAGTGTGTCTATCTGTTTCTGTTTTTGTTTTTGTTTTTGTTGGGCAAGTTGAGGGAGACAAATCCTTTTCCAGAACACGAATTCTGATATTTCATATAAAATGGAAAACATTTTCAGTTGTTTTACTTTTGTAACCCCACAAGTGCTTTCTTTTATATATATATATATATATATATATATTATTTTCAAAAATACAACTTTATTATTTTATTAAAATATCATTTTTTTACTTATTTTTTATTTTTTATTTAGTTTTATAATTTAAAAAGAAAATTTTAAAAATTTCTTTTTCCCAAATCGAGCTCACTTTCAATAATTTAAAGGTTCGTTTGGTTCTAGATTATTCTTGATAATCTTAGTTATCCATCCAAAATTATCAATAAAAATCTTATTTAATTTAGGTAATTAATAATTTCCGAGTAATCTTCCATGTCCAACACGTCAGCAAAAAGGGTATGCAACCAAGAATCAAAAAATCTCAAAAAACTGAGATTTTTCTTGATTCCGGGGTTAATAAATTTTTTTTACCCAAAATACCCTGAATAAGAGAAAAATGTGATAAAAAAAGAAAAAAAAAACATAAGGAAAAAAATAAAATAAAAATATATTAAAAAAATAAAAAATAAAAAAAACGTAAAAAAAAATAGAAAACATTAAAAAAAATAGAAAATAATAAAAAATGGGAAAAAAAACATTAAAAAAATAGAAATAACGTAAAAAATTTAAAGAATTTTAAAAAAGTAAAACAATAATAAAAAAAAGTTTTAAAAAAAACTTAAAAAGAAAAAAAATTAAAAAGTTTTAAAAAAAGTAAATAAATATCTAAAAAAAGTAAAAAATAATTAAAAAATAAAAAATGAAAAAAATAAATAACATAAAATATATATATATATATATAAATAAAGAAAAACGTGTAAAAGAAAAAGTAAAAAAAAGTAGTAGTATTATTATTATTATATATAGTTAGTTTTGTAACTTAAATATAATATAGTAAAATATTAAATTAAATTATATATTAAAATCTTTAAATAAATAAATTTTTATTACATTATCTAAATTGAATCAAACAATATTTGGTTATATTTTATTTCCTAACATTATTTGGTTATATTTTATTTCCTACAACCTTAGTTATGTGATTACCTGATAATCACATAACTAAAGTTATACATAATAACGTGAACCAAACACACCCTAAGAGATTTTAGAAATTTCGAAAGCATAGGAGCGTTTGGAAACAAAAACTTCCTTGAAAAAACGTAATAAACTCGAGAGAAACTGAATTTTTTGACAATACAATTTGCTGATTATCATCATATCCATAGCAAATATTCATTCATACAAAGTCTGTTAGCAGGAAATGAAATGCAGTTCAGTTGTTCTGTTTAATTCAACAAAAGCACAACAAACTAGAAACAAAAATTTTAGAACGAAGTAGCAACAGAACACACACAACATGACATCTCTTGCCCGATGGAATACAAATGCGCAATCAGATGGAAGACTGATCGTGTCATTGGAATCTCATTTCTTTAGTACACTGGAAAGGGAAAAAAACAAATTAGTTAGGGTTTCAGGAACTCTTTCATCGTAGGAATTCATCCATGAAAAAAAAAATCTGTAGGTTCTCAGGGATATGCATAGCCATGGTATTGTTTACATCAGTTATTCTATTTATGGAATCAGATTCAAGATGGTAACTAAATCAGTCCACCAGCCATAAATATGACTGTACAAACTGCAGGATAGAAGTGAGACTTACTTGTACAGATAAGCAGCAATACCAAGAATAATGCACAACAAGATTATGTCAATGCAAAAATTGCGACTGGATCTTAGCTGAAAAAAATGAAAATTACAGTTACCTGTTAGAAATTTTAGACTATAGGTGGTTGAACAAATATCTGTCCGAATAGATAATCCATACTCAAACTAGAATTAGAAGGGACCTGAGTAACAGTCTGCTTAAGTCTGACATTGGTATGCTTCAGGTCAGAAGTAGCCTTGTCCACCTGTAGTCCAATCTCACCAGTAAGTCAAACAAAATCTGAATATCTCATTAGTTAGTGAAAAGAATTATAATATTTGAAGAGAGTAAAAAAAAAATACCTTTGAATCAATTTCATCCATCAGAGGTACTTGCCTGTCCAATTCCTGTCCAATACAATAAAATCAGCAAAACAAAAAAAAATCCTTTTAGTACTTAATAACTCAAAATAAAAACCTCACTTCATTCATGTCATGGGCCATGTTTTTCAGTGTATCCAGTCCTTCCGATATAACATCCAAACCTTGATCCTGAAAAATAGATCATTATCACCCATCTATCAGCAGCAATAATTAGTTACAATAAAGCCATCACTGACTGACAGAGAAAACAACTATTATAGTTTGTAGTCTCACTAAAACCATCTCCAGGTCTGAAAGTTAATTAACAAATATAAAATAACTGAGGGCCAAAATTAAAAAAAAAATAAAGATGGAATATAGGGATAATAAAAATTGGCACAGTATCCCAAACTATGTCAATAATGTTTGCTATTGCAAGAGCATGAAAATTATTTGAAACAAAAAAAAAATTATTTCCACGAAAAACACAGTTCATTTTACAACACAGTCTAGGGAGTGAAACAAAAAATGCATGATAAATAAAATGAAGTGTAATTCTCAAATGATGTGATTAATACAATAATGTACTAATACTACAAAGAGGTAAAAAAAGACTCAGACAAACAACAAAGAACAATGATCAAATGGAAAAAATAATAATAATAAAAAAACAACATCATGTGCATTTCAGAACACCACAGCTTGTGCCCAATTTCTTATATTAAATGCTCAGTGGTTGAGAAAAAGACATTTGATTCATCAATAAGAAGTAATTGACCATGTATAAACAGGCACGCATTTGCTTAATGTATTCCAGCTGGCACACACATTTTCTCTATCAATGAAACTGAAATATGAGAACATCATTAAATCATCCAAAAGTGCAAAGAAGAACAAGACACGCACAAGTGAGATTTAAATTTCAAGGAGGAGATGATGACAGTTCAAATAATAAGCAATCTGCGTTGAACATAAGATATGATATACAGCTAGTATTCTAGGTGAGAACACATGTTCACTTAAGAAAACTTATATACGAGTTATACAGATTAACATACCTAATCACTGAAAGAAATTATTCGTAGCAGACAATGGTAGTACATCAACAATCAGGAGAAATAAACCATCACCAATAAAAGCTTAGTTTGAATTGCAACAAAATGGACTAGATGTCTACTGCCACCCTTAACCTATGCACAGGCATATACAAATATAAAGGAAGAAGAGAAATCACTTGTTTCATTTTGCGCATTTCATACTCTTGCCTAAATTGGTTTGATTCTTCAGTCTGCTGAAAGTACTCACTGTCAAATCTTCCATCTGGGAGAAATCAAATACATAATCAAATCCCAATCAATTTACAAAAAAATTAAAAAAAAGAGTAGAAATGTGAGATCATGATACAGGTACTAGTGTACTACTAAAATAATGTATTCCATTATATATTAGAAAAAGGAACTTGTAAGGACTTCAATCTCCAGAAGCATACAACCAATGCAACTAGGAGTAGTTTATTCTATGGCTCAGGATTTGCCTACTTGATTTATCCCTTTCTTGACTAAATTCATTTAGCCCAAGTCACTCCAAACATATTGATGTGTATGGCCTAGAAAAAAGAAGCAAAACTGCAAACTTGCCCCTGTGTCTAGGAAAAACTATAAGAACTAGAAGTGCCAAGTGCACATCCACAGTCTATATCAGATTAATTTTCTCCAAGTTAATACCTTCTTTGAGTATCTTACAAACACCTAATAAATGCACAGAATATGATTATGTTAACCTGAAGTAGTGTCGAATCTAATCCCTGTGCCAGAACCTGAAGCTGTCCAGCCGCCAGTTTTTGCTCCAGTTGAACTCCCATCTGGAATTGATTGAATCCTGTCTGGTAGAGCTGACACCAAGTCACTGCGTGTAGCAAGTTCCTCTTTTGACAGCCCTTTTACCTGGACTAAAAATAAATTAGAAATACCAAATTCAACAGAAATAAGTCATCTATTTCAGATTATCTATGTTCTAAATACATAATAATGGATGTCCAGTTACACTCTCAGGAAGACACAAACAGTCAATTTTAAGAAAAACCAACCATTATGAATGTGCAATGCATTGGTATTGTGTGTAAAACAAATTGCATTTCAAACAATGGGCCATGCAGGTTAATCGTTATCAGCACAAAAATATTGTGATCTACCTTCTTGCAAGGTAAAAATAACAAGAAAAGAAATATGAAGCTCAGCTATGGTCTCATCAAAGGTTATGTAACATATATATGTTCATATCACAATTTTGATACTGAAATTTTCTGTTTGTGAGTCACATACATTTTTTATCATTGAAATTTCTGAAAACATTTCAAATATTAAATTAACCATCTTAACCTACCAAAATGCTTTCCAATAATGTATCATGAAATGTCAAGCTTGTAGTAAGGTAGCATATACAATTTATGTTTCCAATACAGTTATTGTTTTTGTCTCTTTAGCCCCTCCAGTAGTTCAAGTGGGATCAATAGATGGTGTGCTTGACAGGGGCTAGGGGTATATGGGCAACTAGAAGGAGAGGGGATGAATGGCCAGTTCACCTAAATTGAAAATTTTCATACCCCAAATAATAAATCACTTAATTGCACAGGTGCTCGTGTGTGTTGTTTGTGAAGAGTATGCAGCGGAAATATAGACAACACAAACAAACAATGTTAACAAATCATTTAACACGGCTTGGTGATCTACTCCTAATCCACAATTATAAAATCATATCATCACCTAAATTCAGCATTACAGACTAACAACAGCAATTCCAATACGAAAAGAACATCAAACGAATGCTCATTTTTCCTTGCAAGTTCAGTCATGAGTTTATCAGCTGGTCTCTGTAATCTCTGACATCAATTGACTGAAGTTCATTATCAAAGCAGCATCTTCCTGTGGTGCTTCTCCAAGTATATTTTCAACTCCCATCTTAAAATGAACTGCAAGCTACTGAGTCTCAGGTCACAAAGGAATTCATTTTTTTAACATACCATCACTATCTTCTTGTGAACACCTTAAAAAACTCTTATCTCTTGCATGACAACAACAGAGAACAACCAATCTTAAGCTCAACTATTTAGAATCAGGATATAAGGATCTTACTTGATAGTAGATTCTAACAGTCAAAGGCACCAACCAATATGTCATGCTGTCAAACCTGCTTAATTGAGCATGGCCTCAGAGTGTTCTCTGCAGGCTTGCTTTCCTATTCCTATGAGGGGCAAAACAGAACTAAAATGTTGTTTTTTGAACAACATTTGGAGTTAAAAAGCTAACATAATCTCAAATCACACAATCGAAAACAAAGCATATGCCAAATTTAAATAACTCGCAACTTGACAAAAGAGAATCAGAGAAAAGGGGGTCACACCTTCTTCACGGCCAACCGCTGCAGCTTCGGGATCTCCTCCAGCAACCGCGCCTTTGTGCGCCGGATCTCGGCATTCAACGCCACGACTGCGGCTCGATTCTTTTCGCTGGACGCTGCTTCCGCTTTCTGCGTCGCGCGATCGCCAAATCAACCGCTACGGATCAAACCCTAGCACAATGCAAAAAGAGAAGAAGAAAAAGAAGGAAGGAAAGGGAGATACTTGGAGGGCTGATTCGATATCCGAATCGATGGAGTCATAAAGGCGGGCGAAGGCGTCGTCACCGGAAACATTGTCGGCATTGAGCTTGTCGACGTCGTATTTCTCGTACTTCTTGCAGATTACGTCGACCCGCGTAAGGATATCGATGACGCTCATCCTCGATCCTTGGTCAGCCTACGTCTCTTTCTCTCCCTCCCTTCTCTGAACCAGAACAAATCTGGCTGTTCTCCGACCCCAACTCAGAAAATGGAGATGCGTTCGGGGGTGGAGAACAAAATTTCGATAAAATAAAATAAATATATACGGTAAGATCTTTACCTAGAAAACCCTCAATTTCAAAATTTAACGTAGGGGCGTCCCATTGTTTGTTTTCATTTCAACCCCTCAGTTTCCAAAATTTCCTTCTGAAGTCCTGTTCAACAGTGCGGTGGTTTATAATTCATTATTTTATTAGAAGGGTGTATTTGAGATAAAAGCTAATTAAAATATATATGTATTATAAATAAAAGTATTTTTTTAATAATATTATTATATAAATATAAAAGCAGGTAATAGAATGTTAATTGCCTTTTCAATAATGATAATAATAATTCGGTAAATTAGAGAAAAATCTCCAATGACAATCATAACTTTGCATGCAATCTCCATGCCCAAAAAACTTTGTTTCCACTCCCTGCATGCAAAGTATTACTTGTTTCAACTCCCTCATGCAAATATTGATACCTAAAT
>JBBMJZ010413104.1:1005534-1016760 GCA_037833815.1 Zingiber zerumbet | reverse complement strand
AGGTGGAACCGCCACCCTAGCGGCCCCCTGGGCCCGGCCCCACAAGATACCAGAGGGAGTAAATCACGGTTAATGCTGGGCAGGAAAGGTGACTGGGGGGTCGAAGGAATTTTTGGCGCAGCAGACCAGAGTTTTATCCCCGTGTGCAACTGGCGACCTTCAACCCCACGACCTCATTTGCAAGATGCAGGCACCTTACCAGCTGATAGAAATAGACAAACTTATGCTTCTATAAATAAGGGTTATGGTCCAAGTTTGCAGAGATAACTTTTATGTTTTGTATTCCATCGGTAAAACTCTCTGAATATTCAGAAATCTGCAAATTGAAAATCATCATCCAACTCGACGACAAACTATGGATTCTGGTACGCTTCTACAATCCTGATCATTATGTTTATTTCTTAAGAATTGAATAAAGTTTAGGATTTTGCGTTGAGATTTCTCAACCCATTTTCATCAATTTGTATCAGAACCAAGTTTATTCTTAGACAATTGCCTAAAGGAAGCCTCAAGACTCAAGAAATACAAAAGATTCCCTATCCTTCGGCTATAGGAAGTCTTATGTATGCTCAAGTTTGTACACGTCCGGATATTGCGTACATTGTTGGAGTGTTCGGCAGATATTTAAGCAACCGAGGAATGAATCATTGGAAAGCAACAAAGAGGGTAATAAGATATTTAAAGAGAACTATTAATTACATGCTCATCATGGGATATTCTGACTTTGATTTTGCGCCAAGATAGCATGAAATCCACTTCATGCTATGTTTTTCTATTGGCTGGTGGAGCTATTTCTTGGAGAAGTACCAAACATACATTGACAACTTCTTCCACCATGGCAGCAAAGTTTATAGGTTGTTACGGGGATCTAATCATGAAATATGACTGAAAAAATTTGTCGGTTGCGTATTTTGAGAAGGGTTGAGAGACCACTGAAGTTATTTTATGTCAATAGATAAGTTGTATTGTATTCTAACAATAATAGGAGCTCGACAAAATCGAAGCACATCGATATCAAGTTCCTTGTTGTTAAAGAAAGAGTACAAAGTGGACAAATTTTGATAGAACACATTGGCACAAACTTCATGATAGCAGATCCTTTTACGAAGGGTTTACCACCCAATGTCTTCTATGAGCATACCACTCATATGGGTGTTATTTCATTTGGTGAAATCTATATCTAGTGGAAGTTTGCACTATATATGTTTTCTATATATATTTTGTTATATTGATGGAACTTATGTATTTGGAGATTATCTGATCATATATAAAGTTCAATGTTTACTTCATTACACTTTGTATAAAGTTAAAGTTTTGATCTCTCTTTGGTTAAAGAGAACCAGTTAAAAATTGACATGAATAGATCACCTTGCATGTAATTTTCATGTCACATATTCATAATTGATTTATGTCATTTGATTATATTGATGTACATGACCATTGATGGTTTAGTTGTGAAAAATACAACGAAAACTACATTGATCCTATGTCTATATAATTAATGGACGAGAATCACGAGATTGTTAAGGAAACCCTACAGTTATGATGACAAAAGTTATGAGCTCATTAATGTTAACATTTATAAGTTTACACATATTGTCCAATGGGAGATTGTTAGAATTTTGGGATCATAATTGTAATTATAAATGTCTAATGCCATCAATTAAATAAGTAATTTAATGTGATCAAATTTATGATTAAGGAATATGACTTAAGGGTTTAATTATTATGAATAAAATAATGTGGATACCATATATAATTTTTAATTTGTTGAGGGGCCAAATTAGAAATAGGTAAACTAATTATGTTTCTATAAATAAGGGTTATGGTCCCAGTTTGCAGATGATATATTTTTTTGTTTCCTCATCGACAAAACTCTCAGGATACTAAGGAAGATCTGCAAATTGAAGATCTTGTCCAAAATCGACTGCATACTATAGATTCTGGTATGCTTCTGTAATTTTTATCTATCTAATTTATAATTTCTTAAGAATGGAAAAGAATACATAAATTTTATGTTGAGATTTATCAACCTAATTTTTCTATCACAAAAATCGATAGAGAATCGAAGAGAAAAAAAAAGCTCCGCGTCCGTTAAAATTCGAGATTTGAAGCAGTAAAGAAATAAACCTTAAATCATCTTCAGTCAACCATCACATCTTGAACTCACTAGAAGAGTTTACCTTTTGCCTACAGATGGTAGCGAGACAAGAGAAGACGATGATTTCATCACTTGCGCCATAAGTTTCTTCGAGATAGATGAAGGGGATTAAAATGGAGAAGACGAAGCTAGAGAAAGCAAACGATGCGAGAGCAGAGCAAGAGGCTTTGGGATCACACTGTGAAGATGAGGCTTTGGTGCAAAGGTGGAACCGCCACCTTAGCGGCCCCCTGAGTCCGGCCTCACAGATATCCAGAGGGAGTAAATCATGGTTAAGCTGGACGGGAGGGGTGACTGGGGGTCGAGTGGAATTTAAGAACAGCAGACCGAGGTTTTACGCCCGTGTGCAGCTGGCAACCCTCGACCCTACGGCCTTCGATGCAAGCGTCCAGGCACCCTACCAGCTGAAGATGAGGCTTTGGGATCGCACATGCGGAGGAGTTCAGTTTTCGAATAAAGTGTAGCTTTGGGATCGCACAGGCAGAGGAGTTGGTTTTGGACGAAGTGTTAGTGGTTGTGTGTGTATATATGTTTCTTGGGGTCAAGATTTTTCATTTAATTCATTTTTTATTATTCATGAAAGTCATACCCATGTTCCAATTTCTAACGTTAATTCAGAGGCTAGATTTAGAGGCGGGAAAAAAAACACAACGATTCAATTTCATTTACAATGATTTATAATTATGATCTAATTATCACAACGACAACAGTTATATATTGTTGTTCCAACTGTTGTTAAAATAAAAAAATTTTAAAGACAACAATTTTAGAAAATTATTATAAAATATGTTATTATTTAAAAAAATTTGTTGTCTTAAACGGATAGTGTCAAACCGTGATCTTTTGGGGTAATTGTTGCGTCTAAGACAATGATTTTATCAAAAACGGTTGTCTTTTGTCAAATTTATAATAATTTTTTCTAAAATTATTGTCTTTATGGTGCCATCTTTTAGTAATTTTACTGTAGTGAATAGCGGTTGGAATTTGGAAATCTTTGACTATCCCAATGCAACTTTATTTCCAAACTTGAGAAGCCAAAAATCAATTTCGAATACATCAATTCCATCTGTTGATATTTGAACATGCTCTAGCAGATAGTATCCTTCATGTAGTGGACTGTGTATTTGAAGAGACCATGCATGAGACTTTGACCTAGTTTGTCTCCCCATCTTATGAATTTCCTTCCATAACAAATCCTTTTGTTCAGTTTTCTCATAAGGCCACACATCCAAGGAGTAGCAAAAACATGTACTTTTTGAATATTAAAGCCAAGCTCGCCAAGCAATGAAGTCATCAAACTTAAAAGCTGTGATATGTCATTAGTTGAAAAGGTGATCTCGTGCAATGACCTGGGTCAGGGTGCAGAGTTTGCATCACTATCATCATCTTCAATGGTGATTCTAGTAGCTACTAGTGGCTTCGTTGAAGATTTCTGTTCACACAAGTCATGGATAACGGGCTGGTATGCCAATTTTAAAAAATTGGCAAGGTCGGCAAATCAAAGAGAATGGAACCTTCTCAGCTTGTGATTCATTACTACCACTTGTCAGAGAAGGCAAGAGTTCTTGAATAAAAATTGCTTTTTTGGCCTTCTAAATATATAAGGATCATTGTTGTGGCTCGATGCATTTTGCATCCTCAAAGTGATTTCTATTTCTTCATGAGGGTGATCAGATATCTTCATTTGAAGATAGTAAGCACCAATGTCTTGGACATTAATAGTTAAATCATCATTAATATCAGGAAAGATGTCGCCATCAATCTTGTTACAGCAACAAATCATCTATTTATTTAACTCCAAGAGGGAAAGCAAGTTGAGCATTCTCACGGGCCCGACTGTTCTTGGAGATGCAGGCTTGGAAGTGGTCAGTGGTGGAATCGATTATGGGAATATCACAGTCTGCCTAGTTATCTATTTCATTTTTATCGTAAATTGGATAACAGACTATTTTAGTTTTTTCATCCAATTTTTAAGAAAATTTTTATCTAAATTAAAATAAAAGAAGTTATGATCTTTAAAATTTTGCACCGCTAGACGCTGGAATAATTATCTCTATAGATCTTTAAATATCTCGTTTTGGGTACTACGATCATGATGTGAGGCTTTCTTAACCAGAACTTGCCTGTCACGGTCATGATCATGACCACAACGACCATCCATGGGATATAGAGTTCTGATATCAATTGACGCCGTATAGAATAGTGATTATCCTATGGGCTATTGAATCCGTTGATTCACGTATGAATACTGAAAATAATCTTCTAAAATCTGTTGATTGAAAGAGGAATACTAAAAAATAGAAAAATAAATAACATTACTTCCTTACAACAACCTAAATAATTATTTATATAGATTCTAAATATGATGAAAGAAAAAAAAAATTAATATATAGATCTCAATTCTTAACAATCCTATCATAGAAAGGAATACAAAAAAAGAATCCTAATCCTAACATCTTACTTGAAATATAAAAATACAAATTAACAAAAATATCAAAAATTATAGATAATAATAATTAATCTTTGGCTCCTCTTGCATGATATTCTGTTCGTGCTCATACTTGTGTTCGTTCCGCCGGTTGTGCTCTTCAAACCTGGGCGGCGACTTGCTTCAACTTTAAATGGGAACACTTAGCGTATAATTATTCAAATTTTTGTTGTTATATATACATTCTAGTAATTGGATGTTTATTTTTATTTTTTTTTTTCAGATTTTTCCACCTTAGAAGCTTTACGAGGTGGAATTATAAATAAGAATAATTTGTTTTTATGTCTATATTTGCCTGTCACTGTGACATTTCTTACATAAATTGGTTACGTATTGAAAAGTTGCATATTCATAACTCCTGCTAAATATAAGACGTTGCATGTGCTGGAATTTTGTTTAGGGTTATAGTTGCATGCTTGTTATTTTTGTTGAAAAAGTGCTTGTTTGTTAAATTTGCTAAGTCACTACTTATTGCTCTTTATTCTGATGAATTACTCTGTTTGTTTTAAATTTTTGGTGAATCTTGAAGTCCTGTTTTTATATAGACATATTTATTCTTGTTCTTTTAGGAAAGACGATATTTAAATTTATGTCATGAAAGGGAAATTTACAAAGCAACAGATCCGAAATACTAATTAGTACTAAAGAAGCAACCCCGTCACGCAGCTTGACTTGAAAAGATTAATACTGTTCGGAATTTGAGTCAGATGTACTGTCAAATGAGGTGGATGGAATGTTGATTGAATCATGACGTTTCGGAGGAGGGTATGCTGAGATGACTTCTACATTGACCAAGTCATCAAAAGTCCTTTGGTCAACGTTACTTGCAGCAAGCGACCAGATTGACCCGGTCCCCGGTACCCCGATGCTCGAGGCAGATCCAACGAATATATAAGTAACATGCTAATATTAAAATAATGAAACGAATAAGGAGTAAGTACGATAACGTACCCTGGCCCAGGGGAGCGCCCTCGGATGGGACGCTACTCAAGCTGTCGAGACCCGGAAGAGTAGACGACGCCCGATTAGGATGAAGAGCTGGATCTGACGACGCCTAGTCGAGCGCGACCTGGGTCCGGAAGACGACATGCAGGCCGGGATCTCGCCGCGCCACGCTGACCGGGATATGAGATCAGCACGCAGGCGGGATATAAAATCGGCACACGTGCCGGAATATGACTTTAGCACGTAGGCCGAGATAGAACACTGGCACACAGATGGGGATAAAACATTTGCGTGCAAGCCGAAATAAGATCTCGATGCGCAAGCCGGAAAATAACAACAACAAGAAGACTAGACACCAAACACACAGTCTGACATATAGCCGTCATTCAAAGGCTAGAGACAGGTCAGTGGCCCGGAGGCCCAATTGATGGCGAAAACACACAACAATGCGGATCGCGAATTGAATCAATGGATTGGAATGCACGAATGTCAAGTGGTTAGATTCGACGGTGGGGGTGCCGATAACAATACCCGAGCTACCGACGTGTCAGGAGAAGGGAGGTGACGTGTGGACTGCTTGAGTGCCCGCGAGAAGATGCCAATAATGCCGAAGGCCACATGGATGCAATGGAGTTGTGCGACGAGGTGGCTGCGGCATTGTTGCTGTCGACGAGGTCTGGCGGAGGCAGCGCATGAGCTTCCGGGCGCATGATGAAGGGCGACGAGCTTGTCCGTTGAAGAGGAGACAACCGGCGTGGAGCGGTTGCTGGCCGATAACCAGAGGGGAGGCGGCAAGATGGCAGAGGCGTGTTGAAGGCTACTCAGAGGAGCTGCGGTGAGTCTGTCCGGTGCTGGCATCGCGAAGAAGAGAGGCGATCGTCACTTTTGCTACAGTGCCCTCCTCCCCTTAAAACCCTAATAGTCCGTTTACCCTCTTACCCCTCTTCTTCTTCTTAATTTCTCCTATACCCCTCAAGCCATATCCGTATCACTTAGTAAGGAAAACATTAGTAGAAATTTAGGGCATAAGAGTGAGGACAAAGGCAAAGATAAGCTATGGCACAAGAGCACGGTGCATCTTAATACTTGCATGAGAAAAAAAGTTATATAGTTTTAATTCAGGAGGTCTTTTTGTGATTTGCATATATGTAACACAAACAAATTATAAACTTTCATGTGGAAGGAAAGTTAGAATTAGATGGTTGCTTTTTCTTACCTTCATTCCATCCCACAATAGTTCACCCCAAGGAAATAAAGTGAGGATGAAATAGAACAGATGGTTTGTTTTTCTTCCAGTCAAATAGTTATAAATTTATAATAGAAAATTTAATAGAGGTAACAATTAGAGCCTATCAAGCTAGATAGGGCTCGAGCTTAATAGGCTCTCTAATCAGGCTAAGCGGAATACATGATTTCAAGTAAGACTAAGTGGGACATGTAATTTCAAACTAAGCTAAGGGCAACATGCAACATATAATTTCAAGTCAAGCTAAGGGCATTTCATCCATATGACATGGCCAATGACATCATCAAAGACTCTTAAAATAGGACTAGATTTGATTAGCCCATTCAATTCCTATGAGGTTCAAGCCCAGGTTTTACCAAGCTAAAATTATTTTTTAAATAAAAAGTCAATCCATTAATTAAAGCGTCCAGAATGCTGTTATTATATGGATGTTATAGCATTAAAATGGTATGGTATTTATGGATATGTGTTATAACATTCAGACATTAAAAATGTTCGATTCTCTGAATGCTCTTAATGAGTGAATTATATATATATATATAATTTTACTATTTAATTAAAAATCTAGAATCTTTAATAACTAATTTTGGCGAAGTCCAAAATAAAATTATGTTAATATCTTTTTTTCACACTAAAAATAATTTTAAGTTATTTTTTATATAAAAAATATGTATTGTAATAGTTCTCTTTAGTTCTACAAATAGAAAATCTTCTATAAATATTTTGGACAAGCGATGTTAGAAAGTATATATTTCTCCGCCTTTTAATTAGGCTAAAATATTTCTCCACCTTTTAATTCAGCTAAAATCAAGTGTAGTATCTGTTTTTATCAGTCTAATGTATTAAAGTAGGGTTGCCCTTACGTTACGCTATTGCATGGGTCATAATGGGACTTCCCGAGACAATCCCTTATTATTTAAAAAATATACAAATTTCTAAAAATTAAAATTTACAAATAATAAATAAATAACAAGTAATTATTTTGAAAATTAAAACAAAAAATAAAATGCTCAGGATGGAGAAATTAAAAAACCTTGAAACTAATTATTAATCTTTAAAAACCAATTATCATCTATACAATGCGCATTGCAAAAAAAAAAAAAAAACCAAACTTTAATGTTATTCTATATTTATGACAAGAAAAAATATTAATTAAAAATTTTACTACTATTCAAAAACTATTTTGAAGAATTATATATAAGTTTTAATGAAATTTAAGTAGTTAAGAATTTAATTTATTAAAAATTATCATAAGCCATTAATTTTTTAAAAAAATAATGTTATTTTTTAATTGGTAGAATTAATATTTGCTTAGTAATATTTAATTGAAGGTGATAATTAATAAGAGTAAAATAAAAATAATAATAATAATAATCAGTTACAAAATAGTATTTACTAAGTCATATTTTTATGAAAAAATTGTTTTCCGAACAAAACGTTTCCAACGACTAATTCAAAGAAAATTTTTTAATTGGTAAAACACCGTTTCCTTTCGAGGACTCCTCTATTTATTCCATCTCAAAGCTTTCAATTTGCAAATCAAAGGTTAATCTTCGACGACGCTGTCGCTGTCCAGCTGTCCGATTCCTCCGGCGGCAATCATCACCGTTCCGTCCATGAGAAGAAGTTATTGTGCCGGGACGGTCGTTCCGCGGCAGTTCCAACGAACCATGAGCATGGAGGCCGAGTTAATTCCAGGGCTGCCGGACTGTCTCGCTCTCGAGTGTCTCCTCCGCCTCCACTTCCATGTCATCCTCAACGCTCGGGCCGTCTGCAAGCGGTGGAAGCACGAGCTCGACTCGCCGTCCTTCTACTGCATCCGCAGGGCCGCCGGCCTCGACCACCGCATCGTCTCGTTGCTCTTCCGGAGCAAGCTCCCGCACCCGCACACCTTCGACAAGTTGCACCTAGCCTTATACGAGCCTGCCACGGGCGTCTGCACGATGCGGCAGCTGGCCCTCCACCGTCCTAACATCAACATGAGAAACAGCGATGCTACGATCGTCGGGAAAGAGTTGGTGGTGATCGGCGGATGGGACGGGTGGAAAAACTGCCGTACTGGTGAGGTCCACATCTACGATCTATTCTCTGGGGCCTGGCGCCCAGGCGCGCCGAACCCATCGCCAGAGCGGCTTTTCTGCAAGTACGTCTTGATGGAAGGGAAGGTGTTTGTGGTCGGCGGGAGGGACGCGGGAGGCAAAAAGCTGCGATCGGCGCTCGTCTACGACGTGGCTTCCAACACGTGGCTTGAGATCCCGGATTTGGGGGAGGACACGTGTCAGGGAACTTGTATTGACAATATGTTTTGGGGAAGCAGGGAGAATTACAACAGTGCAATTCAATGCTGCCGGAATTGGTTGTCATTAGACGACGACTACGATCTGAGACTCTACCCGAGCAAGGATCAAAAAGAGATATTCATGAGCGTTCCTAAAGGGAAGAAATCAGACGAAGAGAAATCGGTGACATTAAATGAGGACGTCTTAGTGACCTTGAGGCAGCGTTTAGGAATACTGCCAAATGAGATTGTCCTGTTTCTTGATTCCTATTATAGCGGCCGGTTGTGAAAACAAGATTAAATTAAGGGAATTTGATAAGGTATTAGGTAGACGTAGACATTAGCATCACATTATAACACTTTAATGTGAGATAGTCCTTTATGCCATATTTTTTTCTTTTCAATTTTTTTGTTTATCACATTTATTTTATGTTTTTATTGAATTTTATACTAGTCCGTTGCATAATAAAATAAATTCGTATTGTAATAACTTTAAAATAATAATGGTTATAACAATTATGATTTATAATAGCTACCGTTTCGCTAGCAAGGGAACTTTGTTATCTCTTTTAAAATGCAGCCCAAGTCCATTATTTTTAATACTTGGGGGCTTCAAATAGGACGAAAGAGGTATTTTCTGCTGTGCCTAAATCTCCCACAGCCGCCGCCTCCTGCCCGATGGAATTTGGACGCCGAACATCGAGTTTTGGAGCGACCCACCTCCAATCGCTGGAACTCCTCATTTTCCTCGTCCTCCTCGTTTCACCGGATCAGTTCATTGAGCTGGTCGATGGCTTACGGTCCAACTCTTGATTTGACCTTGGGTCTTCAGAAGTTATGGGCTGTTGTTCTACCGAGTGCCTCTTTTCTGGACTCAATGTTCTGTATCAGTTAAGTACACATTTTTGGTTTGACATTTACCGGGTAACTTTTTTTTTGTGTTTTTTTTTATCTCTTTGTTATGTTTACATCTAGTGGTGTCCTACTGTCTATCGTATCAATAAATTAAATTAAAATAAATAGTTTAGCTTTCGCCATATATCTGCAAGTTATATCTTCTATTGACAATATATTTTGCTTGGCCCGGTTATAGACGGGGCGAGAGGAGTCCAACCGATCGGGTTTAAAAGTGGTCAGCCTTAAAAGCTGGCCAAAGAGTTTGATGTACCTCATAACAAATCATAGCAAATTAGCCATATCAACGGGTAAAATGAGGGTTAGCTCCTGGATATTCATAAAATCTCTTGATACATGCTCAGCTAGATAAAAGGTTGGTTGGGTTTAAGGTGCTTAGCCTCACTCTATGTATGCCCGTCCTGATAAAAGGTCGGCCGGGCTAAGACACTTGATTTCATATTGCCACCTAGATAGACCTATAACATACACATGTCATCAAAAGGATTTCCAGCACACACTAGATATCATACTATTTCTCAAACATATTCTCAACAAGTACTCCAAGATATTCTATTATTTCTCAAGTGGATTTCTATATAACTTTCAATATATAATAAGGCGTCTTAATATAAGTACCGACTTAAAAACGGTCGGTCGGGATAATCATAAAACTCCGACAACATGTTAGAATAATCACTCTGTCAAAGAATATTCTTTTGGAAATAAAAAAGTAAAAATAATAAAAAAAAAAAGTTAAAAATATAAAAAATAGAAAAAAGTTAAAAACATTAAAAAAACGTAAAAAAATAAAAACTAAAAAAACTTAAAAAATAAAAAAAATCAAAAGAAAAAATATATATGTTCCTGTTCGAGTCGGGGGTCAGTGGACGCTGGGAAAGTGGCGCTCCCTCCTCGCTCCTGGGGTGCTCCAGCGAACCTGCAGCAAAACCGAGCCGGGGGGGTGCCCCGGCGACGGCCCTCCGACGCTCAAGTCAGGCAAGGGAATAGCAGAAAGTGGTGGAGAAACGGAGACTTCGCGTACCTCGAATGAAGTCTCAGGGTCCTTATATAGGACCCTGGAGAAGCGTGGGCGCGCCCTTCAAGGCGTCCACGTGTCCACGCCCATACCCAGTATGGGTGTGTCAGAAGCACTGCCTGACCCCTTCCGCAGTAACCCGAGCACGTCTCTGATGGGACAGCGGAACTCCCAT
>JBBMJZ010413104.1:986528-1005434 GCA_037833815.1 Zingiber zerumbet | reverse complement strand
ATAGAGAGTAAAATTCCTCACTTAAAGAGAAATTGTTTGGTTATCATAATTTATCTTCCTTTCAAATGTCTTAGGACATACTGGAAGGACATCTAGGGTGAATGCATCGCCTTTGGCCATAAGTTGAAAGTTGTATTTGGAGTAGATAGACTCGAGGCAAGTTGATTTCTTGAGAAAACACATAATCTAGAGTTTCAAAACACACAAGTTAGACTCGAGACCTGGTTCTATTCTTCAATCTCATGTGGGTACATGTCCTCATTCAATTCTTATGTAATCTAGACTTGGAAGATTCAGCTATCGTGATTTACCTCCTTCATGTTAATCCTGAAACGGACAAACGCTTTGCCTTTTTGTTCTTTGTGACTCGTAATCTAGACTTGGGAGAATACAATTTGGAGTATAAATATGTTTTTTTTGTTTGTAACTAACTAATCTTGGAGGTAACTGTTCTAGTTCCATGAAAATTTTTTATCAGCAATCAGAGTAAATCGGAAAATGCTCATGAAGACTCATCTAGATGATAAGTATTCTTAGGCTCACTTTATGCTCACTTTTTACCCGAGGAAAAAAATATCATGCAGTGTGGGAACTCAAACCTTAAATCGGTAGTTATACATTTAAGAACCTAACCATTGCATCATTCCCGGGGCTAAAGTACAAATATGTTTGCACTTAGGTAAAATATTTGATTGATTCACCATCAAAATAACAAACTACACTGGACCACAAATGAGAGAGTAGACTTATATAAAGGAAGATTGCATACTAAAAATTTAAGTTGGCAACGAACGGCCAAACCTAAATTTATTTTTTTAACTAATGATCAAGACTTAGGGCATCACCAATGGTTAAATCTTTCAATAAATTTTTTTATAATTTTCAATATGTCACATTAATGTCACATCATAAGTATAAAAAACTCTTAAGGCATCTCTAATGGTTAAACCTCTCAATGAGTTTTTTTGTAATTTTCAATATGTCACATTATGTCACATCACAAGTATAAATATTTATTATTATCTCCACAATAAAAAAACTTCTATACAATTTTTTTTATCCTACATTATAAATCGTATATTTATTATTATTATTATTTTATTTAATATATCTATATAATTTTCATTTAATATTTTAATTAATTTATTATTCGAATGTAATTTATTTATAATTTTTAATTAATAAATTAATAAATTTATGATTTTAATTTAATTTAATTTATAATTAATATATTTATTTGATTTATTTATTTAGTTAATTAATTAATTTAAATTAATTAATTTAATTTATTTGTAATTTTTAATTAATAAATTAATGAACTTATCATTTTAATTTAATTTAATCTATAATTTATATTTAATATTTAATTAACTTATGAATTTTAATTTAATTATAGTCATTTGTATTTTTTAACTTATCAAATATATTTATTTTTAAAATAAATATATATAATTTAATTATTAAATAAAATATTTAATTATTAAAAAAAGTCAAACATGTAATATTAATTATTCAATGATTAATGGCTCCATCTTCAAAAGAAAAAAGCAGGGTTGAAATATCAAACCTGCTCTTAAAATAAAACCTCAAAGCTTTATGTCTCCACTCATTAAAGCTTTTTAATTGAGCTTTTTCAACTTTACAAACCTGGTAAAAAACCTGCATTGGAGATGCTCTTAGGACATCTTCAATGGTTAGAACTCTAAATTAATTTTTTTCAAGATTTCAATATGCCACATCAACAATATAAAAGCTCATTGAAATATCTTCAATGGTTAAAGCTCTAAATGAGATTTCTATAATACAATTCATAGCGTGAGTTGCATAGCTTCATGCATATTGCATCAAATTCGAGACAAAAGAATAGGTTTATATTTTCACTACTATTTTTAAATTACAAATCTCAAACCTCACATCTATAATAGTTCAAGACTTTTTATTCAACTTTTTAGATTTTACAAATCTCTTATAAATCTCACATTGAAGATGCCCTTACTTGAAAAGTCATCGCATGAACGTGTTTCTATTCAGCTTTTTAGATTTTACAAATCTCTTATAAATCTCACATTGAAGATGCCCTTACTTAGAATCATCACAAATCACAATAATGAGCATTTGTTTTGTTTCGTCAACTCCTTAAAAAAATACAATCGAGGAATCATATATAATTCTATGTTTTTTTTTCTTTTAGTGTTCAATTAATTAGAAGTGATAATTTTATTATAATAGAGTTAGGGCTTAATGTTTGGCGGACAAATATTTTTGGAGAAAAAAATATCTCTTATCCTTTAGTTATTTAGCAGTTGGATTTAAATTGATTTGAATTCGAACTGTGAAGGGTGAGTAACATGAATATAATCATCTTTGCTTACAATACTTGTATATTGACATGAAAATTAATTTAATTAATTCAGGCAGAAATATAAATTCGCTAGAAGCTTTTGCTGCTGCAAATATCCTGAAGAACTCAAGAGAGTTCATTTAATTTCAACCACTCAATCCCATCAAATTATTCAATATGAAAAACAGATTATACTTGTAATTAACAAGCAAAGAAACTCAAACTTATCATTATCGACAATTAGTCGTGCTTTTGATTGATTAAACTGACCTTTAATTTAGTGGTTGGTACAGATTATAGACATGTTTTTTTATTGCATATGTAAATTTTCCATCTTCATCATCATCCTCAGTCTGCTCCTTAATAATTTGTTTTCAAACTCTTCAATTTTAATTCTGGATCCTCATTAGCTGTGCAACCATGCCGAACAGCTAAGTAGTCCAGCAACGTAACCATGCAGCGGGTCATATGGAATCTAAGTATCTAATTTTTCAAATCTGATTCTAAATGTGATCGATTTGATCTCATACAAATTTCTTATTAGCTACCAGGATAATTCAAGAAACAGGGACAGCTTCACTAAAAATCAAGCTCCCCCCAATATGAAATTACTATACTCGAGCCTTTCAAGCATGCTCAACTTCGTGGACGGACTCTGGTCATCGTGTGTTGGGGAGCAGTTTATGATCTTCCCACGAACCACTCGGAGTGGATGGATTGGAAGATCCACCTCTCATACTGTAGGCCGGCGGTGTTCCGAATCCTAGTGAGGAACTACTTGAAAGCAGGGGAAGCACACCTACAGATGCTGGAGGCGGAGGCACTACTAGCGGAGGTGGAGATGATGCCCACCGACATCATGGAGTGTTCACGAGATGCAACGCCAAGGGAGAGGGCACTGACACCACAATGAATGAGGTGGTGGAGGAGATGTAGTGGTGAAAGGAGCATATCGCGACCTGACGGTGACAGAAGTAGAATGCATGGAAAAATTAAAAGCCAAGGGTATTTTTATAAATTATATTTGAAAAAGAGTAATATATAAATGGAGATGTTGTCCACTTTGGACTTAAGCTTTCATGATTTTGCACTTGGTTCTCCCTAAAAAACCTCATTGCTAATGGAGATATCTTTGTTCCTTATAAAGTCATGATATTTCCCATGCGTACTGCTCAAGGTCTCCCTTACTTTGTTCAAGGTTTCACTCACATGGTTCAATCTTGGATCATGACTGTAGCTCATGTTCTTCCGGCGATTAGTCCGGTGAAAAGCGACCTAGCTTTGATACCACTTATAAGATTGAAAAATATTGTCCACTTTGGGCCTAATCCCTCATGGTTTTGCTCTTGGGTTCTCCCCAAAAGGCCTCATTGCTAATGCAGATATCTTTTTTCCTTATAAAGTTATGATCTTTCCATGTGTTTTCAATATGAGACTATGTTTGTAACTTTGCAACTCCAATAATAAATTGGCATGTTAGAGACCACAAACTTGAAATATAAAATTATTATAGCACCCTTATATTTTAAAAAGTTTACACATAAATTATAGTTAATAAAAATTTTACACATAAATTATAATTAATAAAAATTTTACACATAAATTTTGTTATTATTTTAATTTTTATTATGTGATTATATATATATATATATAGTTGTGATATTTGGTTCCCCCGATAAAATTTCTAGATCTGCCCTTATCGGGAAGCGTTCACGGAAACACATCCAAGTAGCTAACGTTCTTAGGTTTATCATCCCACTAAAGGAAAATCTCTACAATGTGCATCGCAGTTGGAATCCAAATCTTATATGTATGGTTAACTACTTGAAGGACCCAGTGGTGTAGCCACATGGGGACAAGGGGGTTCGATTGCCCCCATATTTCTTTTAAAAAATTAATATCAAACTCTCACTATCATTTTGATCAGCTGACTCATTACCTAGTTAATGCTGAAAATTTGAAATTATATATTTAAAAATCCCTCGACCTAAGTCATCTATTAGTACTAATTTTACTAGGAGATATCACAACTTGAGATATTAAGTATTGAATTTAATAATAATAATAATAATAATAATAATAATAATAATAATAGAGCACGAAGTGAGAACGCTAAATTAAAATTGTATCAAATTCAAACTAAATTCAACAAGTAGACGTGGAGATAAGGATTACATTAGTTTATATTGGAATTGATTTAAAGTTGATTTGACCAAGTTATGAGCAAACCAAATTTAAAGTTTACACGAGTTAGATCGGTTTAAAATAAATTAGAATATTTTTAAGGAAACTTCTCTTTAAAAAAAAAATTGTGCCCGTACAATTTTTTGTTCTGAATCTATTAATCGAGTTTCTTTTGTTTTCTCATCAATTTGGTTTTATTTATTGTTTGGTTATTCATAATCACTATTCGTTTTGTCACCATGACTAGTCGTACAAATGATTCGCTTCGATTGATTAGTATCCAATTGGATGGAGAAAATTATTCATACTGGGGATATGTTATGAAAAACTTCTTGCGAGAAAAATCTATGTGGGGATATATTTCAAGTGTGTGACTTAAACCAATGGACAACAATGCTGCTAATTATGCAAAGTCATTGAATGTTTGGGAGGTCAATAATACGAAGATTATTACTTGGATTAATAATTCTCTTACACACTCTATTGGTGCTCAGTTGGCCAAGTATAGGACTGCCAAAGAGGTTTAAAATCATTTGGCAAGATTATACATATAGTCTAATATTGTTAAACAATATCAATTGGAAGCTGATATTTGTGCACTTTAGTAGAAAGATATGGGCGTCCAAGATTTTTATTTTATCGTGTCAGAACTATGGGACCAGTTGACACTCATAGAATCCTTAGAATTGCGAGCACCCCAACTTATGCCACTTGTAAAGAAGAACAACATCTGATCCAATTCTTGATGGTTGTTCATGATGTTTTGAAGGATTGTGAGAGATAATTTTGCATCGTAGTCCTCTCCCTTCTGTTGATTTAGTGTTACATGAATTGCTAGCTCAGAAGATTCGCCTTAAGTCTTAGGTCGATAAGAGAACTATTGCCCCGTCTATGTCATTTGTTTTTACAGCACCACAATGACCTCTACCTCATAACCAAAATAGATTGATTTCAAAAGTTTCTATTAATGAGTATGCTTATTGCAAAAATAAGAAGTCTCAGTGTTCATTATTGTTGAATAAAGATAAATCATCATAGTAGCAGTAATGACCACTGTAGTAACAGTATCAATAGCAATGACCTCAACAACCACCATTGCTACATCAGAATGCTTTATGAAAATCTAGTAATCAACTACAACAGTTGTCATAACTAGTGCCATCAATTTGGGTTGAGCCCGTATGATTGGTCTACCCCGCTAAACAATTCAAGTGGGCTGGGTTGGAATTTTATCAACCCAAGTCCATGGCTGGCCGACCCGCCTAGGCCCGCGACCTGCCCAAGTCTTCCCGCCACAAGCTTGGGTTGACCCGCAAGTTGAGAAATACATGTAAGCCAAGTTTTATATCAATTTATTATTTTTCTTTATTATAATTTTAAAATAAAAATATTACTTTTCATCAAATGTGAGTACTTGTTTGTGTCTATTAATATTTAAAATATTCGTTTCTAGATACATTTGATTGATGAAACCTTTCTGAAGTAAAACATTAAAGACATAAAAAAAAATTATTTTTTTAAAATTTTTTTAGGTCCGCGAGTTGACCCACCTAACCCGTAGCCCACCTTGGATTGGGATGAGTTGGGGATTTATCACCAAGATGAAAGGTCAGCTTGCTCACCCCGCTAAATGGTTGGCCTGCCATGGGCCAACCCCGCCCCGCTACGGGTTGATCCATCTAAGAGCTCTAGTCATAACGACTACCTCAGTCTAGTAAAGTAGTGGCTACCACCTCTTTAAAATTGTATATGCTTGAGCAGCTTCAATAGTTCTTTGCTTCATAATCCTCTATCATGTCAGCTTCCTCTCATATAGATTCATCATCATCTCGTATTTCAGGTATATCTTCATCCTCATGACTTTTGGACTTTGGTGCTTCTCATCATATGTCATCTAATTTATCATATTTTATTATTTTTCTTCCATTTCATCTATATCTATTGTGACTGCTAATGGTACTCTAATGTTATTGTAGGTATTGGTTTAATTGTTACGTCATGTTTATTTCTTACCGATGCCTATTATATTTCAAGTATTACTTTAAATTTTACTTTTATTAGTCAATTATATGAGTTTGGATAACTAGTATCTTTTTCTTCATCAAATTGTTATGTTCAGGATCCACGATCTCAGAGGCTGATTGGGACAAACTGTAGGTAATGAGGACTCTATGTTTTGATCAACTCAAAGTATCAAAAATTGTAGCTTCGAGCGTGGATATATCATCTTTTCATTTTGTAAGTACCCCGTGGAGATTTTGATGTGATCAACCTGTTGGTGCAATTTCCCTAGGTCAAGGTTGACCAGTTTGACTAAGCTTAAGTTGACTCAAGCTTGAGTTGGGTCAAGGTTGAGTCTTGATGTTTGACAATATATGAAGATTACAGGTGCAATTATCCGTTTGGAAAGATTGGTCAAGGTTTGACTAGGTTAATGTGAAGAAGAGTCAAGTACGTAGGTCAAGGTTGACTGGAAAGTCCCAATTAGAGGTTAGACAAGGGCAAGTCCAAGTGGAAGGTTAACAGAAGATGAAAAATCTAAGTGTGTCAGTGATGATCGGATACTTAGTGTAGAAAGTCCTGGTGAGTGAAGCTAGGTAAAAGGAAAATCCTGACCAGTGAAGCCAGGCAGTTAGAAAGCTCTAATGAGTGAAGATAGGCCGAAGGGAAATCATGGTGAGTGAAACCAGGTGAAAACCCCTAGTAAGTGAAGTCAGGCAGTGGAACTAACCGTTATCAGCCCAATAAAAGGCGTTCGCGTGGATGGTTCTCGTCAGAACTTATGATCCTTCTCCAACACTCACTGGCAATTTTTTGGGAGCTTAGGGTTAAAGTGCTATTGTATTTCCAAGCTTGCAAGAGGCATCTACAAGCTACAAGAGATCAAACAAGAAGGATTTCATTTATATTTTTGTGTATTTACTTCTTGTTTTGAGTTGTATGCTTGTGTGAGTTTGTATAAGATTTCTCCACCTCTGAATTGTTTCCGAGAAGGAGTGTTTCATAGTGGAGAGTGTGCGTGAGGGTCGGATCCTTGGATTAGTCACCTTGTTTGAGGTGGATACTAAATAAATTCATCTTGTTAGCATTAGGGATCTTTGTGTCGAGTTTATCCGCTGCACATCATCATCGACAAATCATGAGAAGCTATTCACCCCCCTCTAGCTCCGAAGTGTCTTAACATAACCAAGTCAAGTTAGGTCTTGTTGTCTTTCGATACCTTGTGTTTAAGTATGTAGGAACTTACGAGCACAGGAGGTCGAGTGAAAGACGTAGCTAGCGAGAAGGACGGCACGGGAGAGTCGACGGGCTCGATACGTTTGAGGGACGAGACGCTACAGAAGAGTACATTGGCGAACGAGAAGGAGACACGACGTTTCCGAGAGACAAGAAGCTGGAGCGGAAGGTTGCTCGAGAAAGCTAGAAAATGGGTTCGAGTGAGCCATATTCCTGATGGTTGAAATCACCCAAGCGATTAGAGTTGGAATGGGAGAAATTTGACAGTCAACAGACTATTGATTATCTAGCTCGGACCCCCCGGGGGTAGCCAGGGCGCCTCGGTCTCACGCCCTGGTCAAGCCGGTTCAACCCGGCCCAAGCACTTGGACAATAAAATTTATCTTTTGTTGAGCTGTCACGATCCATTGTGTCGTGGATAAAATTTTATCCACCCCCAAGCGTCCGGAACCCTTCGAGGTGCCTAGATCAGTACTATTAATACAACCCTGATTTTAATTGAAAAACAATACTTGTAAATACTTTCTCTTTTTGGTCTACTACTGTGCGAGCTGTCAACGTTGTAAGAGGCTACTCCGCCCAAGGAAATCTTCATAGTGAGCTTCATTTACCTTGGATTAGCAATTCTCTGATTGCAAACCTAGTAAATCTTTTTTTTACCTCTTTCTTTTAATTAATTAGCTTCTTAATTATTTTTATACAAGTGTTTGTTTTAATCAAGCTATAAGTTCAAGAAAGGTTTGAGTTAGTATTTTCAGGGATATTCACCCCCTCTAGCCAACTGCCAGGGGACCAACACGTTTGAGTCATTCATCTTCTTATTTTTATTTGTGATATTCTCGTTTAGGTCATGTTTCAATATTCATTTGTAGTTTTTAACTTCTACAGGAGTATTAGGACCTTAAAAAAGTGATGATATTTCTGATTGTAGTGATTATAAACTGATCAAATTTTTTACTTTATGATTTTATAAAAATATTTCTTTTTATTCTGCTCCATTTGATCTTATACATTCTGATGTGTGGAGACCCTCTTCTATTCCTACAAAATGAGGGTCAAAGTATTATATTTTATTTATTGATGATTCCACTCGTTACTTTTGGGTTTATTTTATGAAACACATATCTGATTATTTTACTTTTTTCAATAACTTTAGAGTTTTTGTGAAAATTTAACATTCTGATGTCCTAAAGTTCTTTCATTGTAATTTGGGGGGTGAATATACTTCGAATGTTTTTTCATATTTACTTGCTTCTGATGGCAGTATTCATCAAACCTGGTGTATATATACTCCTAAACAGAATCATGTTGCTAAACAAAAATATAGACATCTTGTTGAAATAGTTCATTCATTTTTATTATTTGTCAGTGTTCTTAGTACATTTTGAGGGGAAATAATCTTTACTGCTGCTCATGTGATTTATAGAATTCTAATCTCACACAATTCAGGCTTGTTACATTTTGAAAAATTATTTGGACATGCTCTTGTCTATTCCTCTTTGTGTGTTTTTGGATATACTTGCTTTGTCCTTCATCCACATGTCAAGCATAATAAGTTACCCTCAGTATGCTCTGTGTGTCTTTTTGGGTTATATTAGTGTTAGTAAAAAGGATATCGTTGCTTTGATCCAATTAGTCAAAATTATATGTCTCTAGTCATATTGTGTTTCTTGAGCATATTCTATTCTTTTCTATTCTAGCTAGTTCGCATAATATGATAAAGTTAGATATATTTTTCATTGATCATTTCAATACTAACACTGGGGAAGCTTCACCCATAGCCCCTACTGATAGTTCAACCGAATCTGGTACTTTGGTTCCAGATATATTGGCCCCAAATGCTCCTCCTTCTGCTATTACCCAATCATCTTGTGAAATTGTCGATGATCTTTCTCTCCACCATCATCTGTCCACTTATATTTGTAAGTCTACTAAACTACCAGATTTTGTTTACTCTTATTATTTTCATTATTTTACTTCATTTGTTACATCTGTTCATTGTTATTTAAGTCTGTTTCCTATAGAGAAGATGTTTATAGTCCACTTTGACAAAATGCTATGACTAGAAAACTAACTACTCTGTATCATACTCATATATGAGATTTGCACTGTTGCCATCAGGAAAATACACCATTGGTTCTAATTGGATATATAAGATCAAAACTAAATCTGATGGATCTATCGAATGATAAAAAACTCATCTTGATTCAATATTGTTTGTCAGATGTACGAGTGCAAGTTGTATTCTTTTATCATTTTATGTTGATGACATGATTATTACTGGTGATGATTCTAATGAAATTATTTCCTTGAAGTCTGAGTTTACTTATTATTTTGCTATGAAAGACTTAGGTGTATTTTGCTACTTTCTGGACATTGAGGTCGCCTATTCGCTAAAAGATATCTTTTATCCCAGTCAAAGTATATATCTGATTTGTTTGAACGTGCACGTCTCATTGATAATAGAGTCGTTAATACTCCTATTGAGACTAATATTCAATATTCTTGATCTGATAAACCACCTTTGTTAGATTCTAGTTTATACTGAACTATTATTGGGAGCTTAGTTTATCTCACTGTGACTCATCTAGATATTATGTATTCTGTTCATGTGGTTAGACAGTTTGTCATTGCACCAACTTCAGTTCATTGGGCTATTGTTCTTCGTATTCTCAGGTATCTTTGGGGTACTTAATTTTAAAGTCTTTTATTTCCTTCTACTTCATCTATAGAGCTGCTTGCATACTCTGATGTTGATTGGGATGGTGATCATACCGATTGCAAATCTACCACTAATTTCTACATTTTTCTTGGTGATTCCCTCATTTCTTGGAAGAGTAAAAAATAAGATATAATTTCTAGATCTTCCATAGAAGCCGAGTACCGTGTCATGGCCTCAACTACTAGTAAGAAAGTTTGGTTGCGTTGGTTGCTTTCTAATATGATTATCTCTCTTCATCAACGTACTCCGTTATATTATGATAATCAAAGTGCTATTCAAATTGTGTGTAATTCAGTTTTTCATGAGCGGACGAAACATATTGAAATTAATTGCCGCATTACTCGTCATCATTTTCAACTTGGCACCATTATATTGTCATTCATTCTTTCTAATCTATAGGTTACTAATATATTCACCAAGGTATATTCCACTTCACGCTTTCGTTTCTTGTCTGACAAACTCTCAATGTTTCTAGCTGTAGCATTATGAGTTTGAGAAGAATGTTAGATTATACTACTTTTATTATTGTTAAACTTTTCTATTTATTAACTATTAAGGATAGATTAGTTTTTTTTCTTATGGTTGGTATTTAACCTAACTATATAAATATCTTATTGTGTAACTTTTATTTGATTGACGTGCATAATAAGGTAAGCCCTAGTTTTCTTCTTTCTTTATTTCTTTCCTCTCCTTTTCTTCTTCAACTATAGTAAACCTATAACTTTTTCCCGTCCTCTTCTCATGCACAAGAACTTTATTTTCTTTTATAGTAGAGGATTTTTTTTTCCTTCTCCTTTCTTTTCTCCAGCAAGCAAGGAATGCAGCTACCCTCTTCCAACAACAAGAACAACCTTCACATCTTTCTTTTTTCATATTTTCTAGGATTTGGTGGCACCGCAAGAATAACCCTGTTTTATTTTGCTTTGCTCTTTTTGTGTCGTTGTTGAGCTCATCGAAGCTAGACAAGATTGCTAATAAAGAAGATAAAGCTCTCCTCTTTTGCTTCTTACTCTCTATCTTTTCTATTTTCCTTAAAAGCAACTATCTGCCTTTTATTTTTTTCTAACAAGCAGCTATTTTTTCTCTCTGTCCAACCACAACAATAACAAAAGGAGTGAGTTATTCCTTTTTTTTTCTTTCATGTTTTATTAATAAAAGAGAGTTGTAAAATATAAACTTAATTTTATTAAGTTGTTAATTATATTGTTTAAATAGAAATGATTATTCGACTTTGAGTGATAGATAAGCTCTGGAGATCAATGAATTATTGTTTCAACCAGAACCAAGAACCAAGGGTAAGGTTAAAATTTTTGAATTTAAATTCGTTTTCATCTCTTTAAATTTGAAATTTAAAATTTTTGGATTGTGAAAAGCCGTCTACACCGTTGTTTGGATTTTTAAAATTTTTATTTTATATTTTTATGTGTTTTTGAGTTTTTAGAATTTAATAATTCAATTTTATACATTGTATTAATATTTTAAATTTATTGAATTCGTCTCTATTGATTGAAAATCCTAATTATATCATCGAACAAATCTAGCCGTTGCACCACCATAATCTCAAGACTAATGATTCTTACTTAGCCACCGACAAGTCAGCACGTGCTTTAGGAATCTTAGAGCTTTGTGCTCGTTGATCAACTCAGTAATTTTTTTTTTAATATATATTGTATTTTTATATTTATTAAAAAAACATTTTAAAAAAAAATCTATTAAAAAAATATTGCCTTGGTCATGGCCGCCGTGCCACAGTTCAGACCTCCGGATCCCGATTCCCTCAGGGTGGTCCTACTCCTGCAGCGGATGTGACGGAGAATTTTTTGTAGGTATATTTTAATAAAAAGAATATTTTAGAAAACAAAATAAGATTTTCATAAATATAAAAATATGATACCATCTTTCAAAATTTTAAAAATTTAAGCGCCAGGTATATCGTTCGATTAAATTAATGACTCTTACTTGTCCTCGCATGCACGTGCTTCTTAAAATCATCACAATTTAGAGTTTTGTTTGCCTTGGTCAACTCAATATTTTTTATTTTTTTAAAAAAATATATTATACTTTAAATTTATATTTATAAGAAAACATAATTTTTATATTAAAAATGTTTAAAAATTATAAAAAAAAAAATCTTCCGTTGCAGGTGACAATCCTGATGAGCCACTCGATAATTTTTTATGCATTTAACCATCCAATTAATGAGTTGAATTCCCAAATCAAAATCAGTCCGGCCGTAACAAAATACACAGATAAATCAGAGAACAGTTTACTCGTAATTAACAAGCAATAGAAACTCAAACTTATCATTAGAGACAATTAGTCATGCTTTCGACTGATTAAACTGACTTTAATTTAGTGGTTGGTACAGATTCTTAATTAGAAGCTAATCAATAACTGGGACAGCTCATTCAGTGAGCGCCCTGCATGTCATGCGCAGTGAGTTGCAGGCGTGAACGCCGTGCCCAACTCTCCGCAATTATGCACGTGGGCCTCTCAATCCCCACCTTATCTATACCAAGAAAAAGCCTTCATAAATCATATCCCGATCTTCTTCCTCCTTCCTCCACCGACAAAGCTTGGTATAATCCTCTTTCTTTCTCCGTCTCTGTCTGTTTTTCTTCCTTCTGTTTTTTTTCCCAATATTTTGTCACGTCATATTTCTTAGATTATCTTGAAATGTTCGACTCTGAAAGTCGTATGATTTCACCAAAACAAGACAAAATGTAGGTGGGGTATTAGACTAATCTCTGATCTTTATGATCTCATAGGTTAATTGATTTTTTTTTTTGGCCTTCATTTAGTGTGAAATGTGTTGTTATTTTTCTTGCAATCATTAATGAGGTTGAGAAGTTGGAATTCGTGATTACATCTTTCATTTTGTTTGCTTCCTCTTCAGCCTTTGAAAATTATTATTTTTTTTCTTTGTATTTGGCCCAGCCGACAACCTAAACGTCGCTATATATGCAGCTATCTATGAGCAGTGAATTTCTTTTGCTTGTGGTTTTATTTCATCGCATTCTTTCCACACAACCTGTGGGAAAGGGATTCGCTACTTGTCTCATGAGTTAGGTCTGTGAAAAGTTTGGGGTTTGTGTTTCGTTTCAACAATTTAAGCAAAAGATTTGCTGTTTGGATCGTTGCCATGCATTTTGCACTTTCTGTCACCCAATTTTTCCGCAGAAAGAGTGGATTAATTTTTTATTCTTGAACCTGTACATGCTCTACCGACTTTTCCTCAAACCAATCACATCAACACATTTTAAAATTAAAAAAAAAAAATTCTACTATCTTTGATTATGAAATTGGAATTGCAAACCACCTCATATTTTGTCCTCACATTTGACTTCTAACCCTCTTGTACTATCTTAATTTTACTTTATAAGATATGCATCATATTTTCTTGGCACTTGAAATTTTTGTCCAGTTTCCTTCAATTGCTATTCTAAGCTTAGATCACTATTAGTAAACTACTTGATTTTGTTCAGGAAGGTTTTCTTGTAGATATTTGAAGAATTGAAATTCTGTGGAGTAAAAAAAATCTTCATTCTTAAGCATTCTCTCTTTCAGGAATAAGCAATTGGTGGAGCTTTAAGGCATCAAGTGAAGATGAAGATATTGCAAAGCCTTCTGTTCATTATTTTGACATTAACATGCTGGGGGATGGTTGTCGTAGCAGAGTATGCGAAGTACAAGGACCCTAAGCAACCATTGAATGTTCGAATCAAGGATTTACTTGGTCGAATGACTCTTGCTGAGAAAATTGGTCAGATGTCACAGATTGAGAGAGAAAATGCGACGGCTAATCCTGGTGCCTTAAAGACCTACTTCATAGGTATAAATGTTTGTTTCTATTGAATGCTCTATGACAAATTACAAGATCAAAAGCTAAAATTGTTGTATGCTAAATATTTGGTACAGGCAGTGTTTTGAGTGGGGGAGGTAGTGTGCCTTCACCTCAAGCTTCTGTTCAAACATGGGTGAATATGGTCAATGGATTCCAAAAGGTTGCTCTCTCTACTCGTTTGGGGATCCCAATAATTTATGGTATTGATGCTGTTCATGGTCACAACAATGTCTACAGAGCCACTGTGTTTCCACATAATGTTGGATTGGGAGCAACTAGGCAAGTAAATGCATATCACCAGAAGTTGTTGCTTGAATTATTTGACTTGATTTCAGCTTCTTTAGTTGGAATATTTTGATCTTTTACGTATTAGTTGCTATTTCTCAGCCTTTATAGCATATATCTGTGTGAACTAGGGATCCGGCATTAGTGAAGAGAATTGGAGCAGCTACTGCTCTTGAAATTAGAGCGACTGGAATTTCTTATGCATTTGCTCCATGTGTGGCTGTAATGATACTGAATCCACATTATATCCTGCTTTAAGATTTAATTTCAACTGTTCTGATAAACCCTCTTTGATGCACTTGCTCTTACAGGTTTGCAGAGATCCTAGGTGGGGGCGATGTTATGAAAGTTACAGCGAAGATCCAAAGGTTGTTCAAGCAATGACTGAGATCATCCCTGGCTTGCAGGGAGATCCGCCACCAAATTCTCGAGGAACCCCTTTTGTTGCTGGAAAGTAAGACATTCTGTTCATTGCAACATAATAAGTCAAATATTCCATCAGAAAATATTTTTTTGTTACCTCCTTCCATATGTTGAAGTCAATTAGATCATTATTGCAAAACTTGGTTTATGAGGAACAACTTGTGCATGCTGCAGGAGAAATGTTGCTGCCTGTGCTAAGCATTACGTAGGCGATGGTGGAACATACAAAGGAATCAATGCAAATGACACCATTATCAGTCAACATGGACTACTCAGTATCCACATGCCTCCTTATTACAGTGCTATCTCTAAAGGTGTATCCACCATAATGGTTTCCTACTCAAGTTTGAATGGAGTGAAGATGCATGCCAACCGTTTTCTGATCACTGACTTTCTCAAAAACACTCTCCGATTCAGGGTTGGTGAATGACAACCAAAAGCCTGATATTTTACCATTTTTGCTGATTCTTTAGGATGCTTGCTTGAAGATTACAGAGTAGTTGTATTTTGTTTGTTCAGTTGTACTTATGGATATTTTTCCTTCATTTTACAGGGATTTGTAATCTCAGATATGCAAGGTATTGACTGGATTACTGCCCCACCACATGCAAATTACACCTACTCAGTCCAGACTTCAATCCTTGCTGGTATTGACATGGTTAGTGCTGAGAACGATAAACTACAGAAATAACTGCTAGGGACTATTAATTCTTTGGGTTGAGGCTACTCTAACACAGTTAATTGCCACCAATACTAATGAGCTACCTCCTCTAGGTCCTAATAGGATGCCTTTCTGATGTACTGGTTTGATTAGTGTCTAATCCACACAGACTTTCTAATATAGTTTATGCAGAATTACAAATTGTCTAACTTCTCCAGATTTATTCTCTCTTATATTTTGGCTGTCATTCTGGCAGGTAATGATTCCATATGCCTATACAGAATTCATTACTGATCTGACCTACCTGGTCCAGAAGAATTTTATACCCATTAGTCGAATCGATGATGCCGTGCGTAGGATTCTCCGAGTCAAGTTCACCATGGGCTTGTTTGAGAACCCATATGGTGATCCTAGTTTAGCAGATCAGCTCGGCAAGCAGGTAACCAACTCACTTAACTTCCATTCTTTCAGTTTGATGTCATAGTACTTGTGTTCCTCCTCCATTACTTAGTCGATTCTCTTTGCTTCGACTAGGAACACCGTGATCTAGCTAGGGAAGCTGTGAGGAAATCACTTGTGCTCCTGAAAAATGGCAAGTCTGCCAATGACCCGTTGCTGCCTCTTCCGAAGAAGGCGATGAAAGTCCTTGTCGCAGGTAGCCATGCTGACAATTTGGGTTATCAGTGTGGAGGGTGGACACGAACATGGCAAGGGGAGAGTGGAAACAACCTTACAACTGGTAAAAATGGATAAATAACAGATGATGTTGAATTGCCTTTCCAATCTTTCATGCCATACTGCGAGCCTCAAATAATTGTTTAAACTATCATCACTTGCAGGAACGACGATTCTTAGTGCAATCAGGTCGACTGTTGATCCAAGCACCTCGGTGGTGCATTCCGAGAACCCTGAACCAGACTTCGTCAAGCACAACCAATTCTCCTACGCAATAGTAGTGGTTGGAGAGATGCCATATGCTGAAACCTATGGAGACAATCTAAACCTTACCGTTCCTTACCCTGGTCCGAGTGTGATTCATAATGTGTGTAGCAATGTGAAATGCGTCGTCGTTCTAATCTCCGGTAGACCGCTGGTGATCGAGCCATACATTGGCACGATGGATGCTCTGGTGGCCGCATGGCTTCCTGGCACAGAAGGCCAAGGTGTTGCAGATGTGCTGTTTGGCGATTATGGCTTCTCAGGCAAGCTTCCCCTGACATGGTTCAAATCTGTGAATCAACTGCCGATGAACTTTGGCGATCCGCATTATGATCCTCTCTTCCCTTATGGCTTTGGTCTTACAACAGAGCCAGTGAAGAGAAATTAGAGCATGCATTGAGTATTCAATATTAAGTGCTCTGGATTGTATTGTTGCGAAACTGGAGTGGAACAAGGTTTTCAGATTGCGAATTCTTGAAATGTTCTCTTAGATTTATTTAAAAAAATTCTTTCTTATTTTTTACATGAACATCTAAAATATAGCAGAATAATAATAATAATAATAATGAAGATATCTAATGAAAAAAAAAAATGGAAACTCCGTTTATGTGATATTTAATTCAAAAAATATCACAAAACAATTTTGCAAGTAATAAATTAATTCCTGTACAATTTTGCTTGTAATATTGTTTTTACAATTTTACATAGAAAATTAATTGGCACTTTGTGTCTCGATAATCAAGCCATCACAAATTGAGAAAGAAAATGCGCCGGCAATTTGCGGACATAATATGCCACCAAATTCTCAAGGAACTCCTTTTGTTGAAGGAAAGTAAGTGTTCATTGCAACATAATAGGTCAAATATTCCATCAGAAGCCCAATGATTTAGCTGCATTGTTTTACTTACCTCTATTAAGAATCACGTGCCTCTCCTGTTTACCGTATCCATGCTCATATTTGAGATGCATCAAACTTCAATGTAGGATTTTTTGTGTGATCAATAAACAAACATAAAGACGTCTATATGTTTGAAGTCAATTAGATCATTATTGTAAAACCTGGTTCATAGGGAACAGCTTGTGCATGCTGCAGGAGAAATGTTGCTGCCTGTGCTAAGCATTCTGTCAGTGATGGTGGAGCATACGAAGGATTGAATGGAAATAACACCATTATCAGTAAACATGGACTCCTTAGTATCCTTCTACAGTGCTGTCTCCAAAGTCATATCCACCGTAATGGTTTCCTACTCAAGTTTGAATGGAGTGAAGATTTCATGCCAACCATTTCTAATCACAGACTTTCTTAAAAACACTCCGTTTCAGGGTCGGTGAATGACAACAAAATGCTTAATACTTTGTCATTTTGCTGATTCTTTAGGATGCTTACTTGAAGATTGTAATATGTTTAGTTGTACTTATGGAAGTTTCTTCTTAATTTAACAGGGATTTGTAATCTCAGATTAGCAGGCTATTGACAGTATAACTAACCCACCATTTGCAAATTACACCACCTCAATCCTGACTGGAATCCTTGCTGGTATTGACATGGTTAGTGTTGAGAACTTTGAAATATACTTACCTGATCGGGTGATAATAAGAGGGGCCCACACAGATATGGGTCAACAACATGTAGGGGTCAAAGTCAATATGGTCAACCCAAGGGTTGTACCGATCGGGCAGGTCACCTCGTCGATCGGCCGGTATAGCGCCTGGGCCGGGCCGAAGACAGCTCAACCGCAGGTCGGGTTTCCGACACTCATGAGTTCTCATATAAAAGAGTTGATACACCTAGTACACCGAGCGGCTTGTCCACTCGGCTGAACTGCCGATCGACTAAGGCTGTATTCCTGTCCAAGTATGTGACCAAGCGGCCTTCTCTCTCGGTCCAGTATGCTTCCACTCCCGGGCGTCAGGGTCACCGAACGGCTCTCCCGCTCGGCCTAGTAGTAGACAAGAGACGCAGAAGAGGACAAAAGGGGCAGCTGGCGATATCCTTCTCGAGACACGTGACCAATTGACAGACAGTATGGTCGGCGGTCGGACCGGACAGAGAATCGTACGGTAGAAATTTCTACTGTCATGTTAGAGATATGCTCGGACAGTTGCGGTATGCGCGTCAGACACGGTCATTTTGAGGTATGCTTTGAGAAGCGTGCACGCCTTGTGAAGCGTGCACGTGCCTCCCAGGGATCCTATATAAGGACCCCCAGACTTCACCGGAGGTATGTATTCATCTTCACTGTAGCTACAGTTCTCGTCTCGTTACTCTG
>JBBMJZ010413104.1:957189-980617 GCA_037833815.1 Zingiber zerumbet | reverse complement strand
GCGGTAGATAAAAAAAAACTTGATTAGCAACAATAAAACAAGATAAAATTTATTTAAATATAGATGATAATATAATATGAGATAGAGCTTAATGGCGTAAAAAGATTCATATAGCCGACCCCACCTAGTGGGAAAAGGTTTGGTTGTTGTTGTTGTTGTATTGATTATTATTAATTCTTTAGCTACCATTGTGATTTGAAAACTGCACAGTGGCTTTTTGTCTTTTATTATATTCCATAATTGAAGGGGAGCCTTGGCGCAACGGTAGAGTTGTTGCTTTATGACCAAAAGGTCACGGGTTCGAATTCTGGAAACAGCCTCTTGCAAAAAGCAAGGTAAGACTGCGTACAATGGATCATTCTCCGGGACCCCGCATAACAGGAGCTTTGATGCAAGATCATGTACCTGAATATGCAAATCCTTTTAGTAACTGCCATTTGCTAATAAGTGTTCCCTTTAGAAAATTAAAGTCATTTGTGTGTTTAGAAAATGAATTGCGTGTTCCCTTAATTTGTCATCATCCAACTCATTCTAATGTAGCGCGTCAAGAAGGCCATTGAGTTTGTTCATTTATAGTGTGATTGGTATTTGCTTGATTGACTGTATCACACACTACCTTTTTATTGCATTCCTTTGATTATTTGCTCTCTATCAAGCAGATCGTCATGTCATTGGTGTTTAAGAGGAAGACACCTACTCAAATCAGGTAAGATTTCATTTCCTTATCTCTGAACTTTGGCGATCTCATATCAATGATACTGAAGATAGTCAACTTTTAATTATGTTCAGGCATAGTTTTGGGCTATCTGCCAACAACGCTGGTTTACTGCTGCTTTTACACAAGTCTTCTCGTGCGACGAGTCAGTGGCATCTTGCAAGAATTCAAGGAAAATTTCCAACTTTTTCTGCACGACATGAGCATCTAGAGATTCACCTCAGCATGTAAATTTCCAACTTCCTCCCAATCCCAGAGAATTCTTTAGTGGGCTCATCTTGATCAGAAGTGTTAATTTTTCTGTTATTTAAGTTATATTTATTTCTCTGTTTGGAGAATTTTCTTGTGGCTACTATAGTGCTTATTGAATACAACCCTTTCGTGTAATCCTATGGAGGAGCGGTTTACAAACATCACTCTGCAGGACGGACACTTGACAAGCTCTGGTTGCGAAAGGAAAAGTTCTTATTTGTTGCACTGTTAGGACTATTAGATTGCTTTCAATATCTCATTTAAATCCTTGTTGTTGTTATTATTTTTTTTAGGGGTGTTAAAAGTAAATATGACCCGGATTTAAAAAAAATTAGGTTTGGATTGAAATTTTTTTAGTTAAGGTCGGGTTTGGTTTTGGATTGAAAATTTTTAAGTTGGATTTAGATCAGATTCGGATGACTTGAATTTGGGGTTTAATGAATTTTTTTATGGTTCAATTAAATTATATATATAATGTTAGAATATTGAGATAAAAATAAAAAAAATTTTAAAAATTATTTTGAATTGGAATTTTTAAATTATTTAGGTCAGATGAGTCAGATTCAAATTTAAGTGTTTCTATTTGAAATCAGATTTAGTTCGGATTCAGATTTAAATTTTAAAAAATATATTAATCCAATCCGAATTCTTGATCTCCTTCCTCCGAATTGACCCTCCTCATTCTTTTGCTTAAATTGAATACAATAGAAATGTGAAAGTGTACCTTTTTCAGTCTCATGTCTCTTTTTAATGCTCTCTTTTATAAGATTATATATATAAAAATTCCAGATTAAAATATTTAATTTTTTGGTTATTTTTAAAGATTCCATCTCTTTTTTTTAAAATTTTTTTTTATATAAATTATAATTCATATCATATTGTATTACAAATTTTGGTATTTAAAAATAATATATGGACAACGTATTAAAATTTTGATAAATCAAATTTTGGTAAATCCAATACTATTAACCTACGTTGGGTAGTTAAACTTTTTCTCATTATTATAATTTTATTTTAGGCTTCACCAAAATAAGTTAGTAATGATATAAATTCTTAATAAAATAGTAAGATAATTTTATAATATTTTTTTAGTAAACGGTAAAAAAACGTGTTTAGTAAAAAAAATAAATTTAAAAGATGGGGCTATGTTTTTAAGATTTATATATTTTTAAAATAAATATTAATTGTGTTTAAAAAAAATTATAATGCATCTAAATATAAATTCTAAAATATTATGATTTTTTTTAAGTGTTGAATAAAAGAAAAATGCATGGACAGCCAAGCAGACCATTCCTTCCTCCTTTCCTTAACATTTTCTATTTCTATATCCTTAAATCATAAAATTCTTAAATATAAATTTAGTTTAAGTGTTTGTTTAATAAAATTATTTTTATAGCATTGATTTTAATATATATATATATATATATATAGCATCGGATCCTTTAGATGATCAACTCTAATTATAAGATTTGAATATTTAGTAAATAAGAAAAACATGTGTCTTTACAAGGCCCTGAGACTTAATGTGATGGTAAACGGAGAGACGAGTGTCCCAAGCAACACATTACAAATAAATGTTTATGGTGCTCGAATCATTCATGGTATTGAGCTGTTCCTCCTAGTATGCTTCCCGGATTTACCTGATTGTGCTTGTAAAAATTTTGAGCCGACTATCACCAAATAAAATAAAAGATAGCAATATATGAGACTTTGGGCTTTCATTTCATTGTTGTGCCTTCACAAGCCCCCTAGGCTCCGGTGTAGCAGTAGGGAGTACACTAGTCTTCCGGGAATTCATGGTTTGATTCTCAACTATGGCGCACTGTAAAATATTTTTTTCCAATTGGATGACAAACTTGGGATGTTGGGGCCACCCATTGCAAGCGCTTTTGAAACTTCTCTGGGCTAAGCTAGGTCAGTGATCCCAAAAATTAGTCGGTCCGATGAGTTAGATATTCAGGCTAGCTATTTGATGTTAGTTAAAAAAAAGAAAGAAATGATGTGCTTTCACACACTAAAAAAACATTTGCCTTCACAATTGCCCGGGGGCATGGTGGGATGATAAGAGATACGATAGGCTACCATATAATGAGAGTTTAAATTTCTCGCAAGGTATATCATTCGTTTATAGTGTTCAAACCACTTGTGATGTTGAACTCTCCGGCAGACAATCTACGTTTCTCAAATTTATCCCGATGATTAATAAAAAACTTCCCTGGGTCAGAATGGTTAATCAATTGTTAGAGTTAGATAAGTTAGATAATAATAATAATAATAATAATAATAATAATAATAATTATTATTATTATTATTATTATTATTATTGATGGCTTGGTGCTGGTGGTTAAGCAGAGGTTGTTGTGCTGCCCACTTCAGCATTTGCAGCCACGCACTTGTTCCATGACTAGCACCGGCTTTGAAAGTTCTCACTATTTTGATTGAATTTTGATCCACTTAAAAAAAAGAAGCTGTGGTCTTAAGGTTCACTATGGTTTTGATTGATTTCGAATTCACTTCATCCTTCGATGACTTGTTATCCTCCTCTAGGCCTTCAACTTTCCTTGCTCCCTCCAATGAGCCTTCTTCCCAATTCCCACCAAACGACTAGAGCGTGAGAAAGCCTACTGGACAAGTCTCCTTTGATAAGAGATGGACAGCCAAAGACAGTGCCATGGCCCTTGGTCCCTCACCACGGACTTCAAAAGTGAGCTATATCGACAGTTAAATTAGACAAGTCATCCACAAACTTACACTTAGTGCTGGTGGGCATTTATTCATCGTTTGGCATTTTCACTACATCAAAATCTTATTGTCAGTATCAAATCAAGTGATAATGCTATGATTGTTTCCTTGTTTGATTTTTTGTAGCCACTGATCAAGCTAAGATACGAAATGAACCAAATTTCTCTGACTTTGGTAGTTCGTTCTACTTTGAGCAATAATTCATGAAGAATAAAACAGGCCTTGGACCAAATAGGTGAACTGAATATGTTTAAATTACAAAATGCTATTCAATTTAACCAGCGAAACTCAAATAATTGAGGGTATTTGTGTCACTCAGGATCTCCAATTCCCTCCATCACACGACATTATGAAATTTGGATGCAGGTGATATCTGTATAAAGGTAATGAAGAACTTGGGTGGCATTAATTTATCAGGATTTCCATTTCTCTTCCTCATCACCACAAATATTTTCAGTTCTCAGGTACTAAAATTATCTTCTTTAACTCCTGCTTTGCCTTCTCCCTTTTCCATGAGATAGAAAGATCTCATGTAACGCATTTAGTTTGCATTTAAATTGTCAAAATCGATTTCTTGTTCTTCCATGCTGCATGCGTATTATGACTGTAATATGCTTTAGGTGGAGGTTTCAGTAAATTTACTGAAAGATCTACATCATCTTGGTGTCTAGAAACTAATTAATTTAGCATGCAAAGTAGTGTAATCTGAATAGAGGGAATTGGAGGAAGTAGAAAGAATCTTCTCAAGTAAAATCTTGTGAAACCTTGGTTGGCATGGAGAGAGATTTCCTTATCCGATTAAATATGCATGAAAGGGAATAGGCAATCAATTCTCTGGCCAACTCACTGCTGATAATGCGAGAGCATCATCGAGTATAGTTTCATCACCAATGCACGGAAAACGACGACTCTCGATCACTCACTCGAGTGATCAAAGTGGCAGCCAACATCCGCATGCCCTTGTGTCATTTTCCTGCATTCATCCTTAATTTCGTGGAAGGGGTGCTCATTTTCATTTATCTATACGAAGTCTTACTGAGTCACAGACTCCATTCCAGATGTTTTGAGTCGCCTGAGGATGGATTCAGCGGACGCCGGAATCAGCAGGGCCAAGTCACTGGACTTGGCACCGACGTCGAGGCCACAAAGTCTGAGCCCCACAGCAATAGCTGACACAGTGGCAATTGTTGACGGCACAAGCTTGTCGAGGAGGTCGAGCTTTGGGAAGAAGTTGGTAGGGTCTTCGCCGGGGAAGAAGGCGGCCTACCACATCAAAAGGACGATGAGCGGGCAAATCAAGATGGAGGCCGAAGAGGTCGGCGGTGGAGCGAGCCTGAGTCGAGCCTCCAGTGCAAGCTTGGGCTTCTCCTTCTCATTCACCGGCTTCACTGCACTTCCTGGAGACATTGCCTCTGATGCCAGATATTTAAGTGGCGATGAAAATGGTAATTAGCACTTCCCTAAACTTAAGACGTTAGGAAAAATTCTATGATGCCAGATATATTTTGTGTTGAATGATTGCTCTGCAGGGCTTGATATAGAGACTGGAAAAGCTAGGAAAAAAATGATGTTAGAGCCATCTTATCCCATATATCTGAAGGTATTGCCCAATCAAATACTTTTAGGAACTTATGAATATGGAGGTTGGAAATGGAGCAGATTTGTGTTGTTTACTTGCCATTTGTTTTGCAGTTCACAGATGTTAGATATAAGGTAATTCTCAAAAGAATAACAACTAGCACTGAGAAAGATATTCTGCAAGGAATTACAGGTTCTGCTGGACCTGGAGAACTCCTGGTTCTAATGGGGCCTTCTGGAAGTGGGAAAACTTCTCTGCTGACCCTCCTCGGTGGAAGAACCATAGGAAATATCATTCAAGGATCGATCACTTACAATGAGGAACCATATTCCAAGTCCTTGAAGGGCAGGTAAAGATTGATTGGAGTTAATTTCTATCAGTTCTCAGACCTTACGCAATGATATTAATTTTCAGGATCGGATTCGTGACTCAAGATGATGTTCTATTTGCACATCTCACGGTCAGAGAAACGTTAACTTATGCTGCTCTTCTTAGACTCCCAAGGACCATGACTAGGCAACAAAAGGAAGAGAGGGCCTTGAATGTCATCACTGAGCTTGGGCTTGAGAGGTATGTTTTTTTTTTTAACTATGATTATAAACCAAAAAATATCGAGTCGATTGTAACTTAATTCATCTTGGATCTTTTCATTAATGCAGATGCCAAGATACCATTGTTGGAGGCTCCTTCGTCAGAGGAGTTTCAGGTGGTGAGAGGAAGAGAGTGTGCATTGGGAATGAGATCCTTGTTAATCCATCCTTGTTGTTCCTTGATGAGCCCACATCAGGCCTTGATTCAACAACAGCATTACGAATAGTTCAAGTGCTGGCTGAGATAGCTGAGGTAATCTTGTTGCCGGTATATCTGCTATAAGCTGTTGGTAATGTAGTCAAATGAATAACAAGCAAAGAACACTCAACTTGAACTTTCTGCAGTCTGGCAAAACCGTGGTGACGACCATCCATCAACCGTCTAGCAGACTCTTTTACAGGTTTGACAAGCTGATCCTGCTCGGAAAGGGTAGCTTGCTCTACTTTGGGAGAGTATCAAAAGCTATGTCTTACTTTGCATCTATCGGATGCTCGCCTCTGATTGCAATGAACCCAGCAGAGTTCCTATTGGAACTTGCAAATGGAAACATGAACGACGTCACAGTACCTTCAGAATTGGAGGACAAATTGAAGTCGAAAGAATCGGAGAGCAGCACGCAAGATGGCAAGCTATCACCAGAGGATGTGCTCGAGGTAGAAGTTTCTTTGATTCTGCACCAAGTAGACTTGCAAGAAACTGATCATTGGGTCAAATAATGGAACAGTACCTTGTGGAGGCTTATGAGACAAGAGTTGCTGAGAAGAAGAAGAAGAAGATCCTGGCTCCGCTTCCGATAAGCGAAGATCTGAAGGCCCCAGTTTCATCGCCCAAAAGGGAATGGGGAACAAGCTGGTGGCAGCAATACTCCATTCTTTTCAGGAGAGGATTGAAAGAAAGGAGACATGATTATTTGAGTTGGATGAGGGTCACTCAAGTTCTTGCAATTGCAGTCATTCTCGGCTTACTTTGGTGGCACTCCAATAACAATACAACTCTGAGGGGTTTAGAGGATCAGGTAAAGAACATACTTCTGAAACTTTCATTCATCAATTGAAAAATGACAGTTTCCATTCTGAATGAAATGTTTCAGGCAGGCTTGCTGTTCTTCATATCTGTATTCTGGGGTTTCTTCCCTGTTTTCACAGCAATCTTCACATTTCCACAAGAAAGAGCAATGCTGAACAAAGAAAGGGCAGAAGACATGTACAGCCTGAGTGCATACTTCATGGCCAGGACAACAAGCGATCTGCCGCTCGATCTCTTCCTACCTGTACTGTTTTTGCTGATTGTCTATTTCATGGCAGGACTAAGACTTAGCATCGAACACTTTTTTCTCAGCATGCTTATTGTATTTCTCACCATTATTGCTGCTCAGGTTTGTTTCAGGACAGAATCTCTGATATTTATTTGTTAAGTTTTATCAAATGCTAATTAATCCATGCAAAGCTGAATTTGATCTGATATCTGACAAATCAGGGACTAGGGTTGGCTATTGGTGCTTTAATATTGAACATCAAGAAGGCAACTACTCTAGCTTCTGTGACAGTGATGACCTTCATGCTGGCTGGAGGATTTTTTGTAAAGGTGAGCACTCTTATTAGTTATTACCTCTTGATACAGCTTTCTGACATTGTGCATGTTTTAGGCTAACAAACCATAGTAATCCTAATCACGAGATTATGAAATCCAAAATGCTAATATTTTTCAGATGCTTGTGTTTTGGCAGAGAGTTCCTGCGTTCATCTCATGGCTCCGGTACCTGTCGTTTAACTATTACTCGTATCGACTCCTTCTAAAGGTTCAATATGATCGTTTGCCACCCTCTTTTGATATCGAGAAACTGGACAATGGCATTAAAGAAGTTGCAGTGATGATCGGCATGGTGTTTGTTTATAGATTCTTAGCATATATTTCCTTGAGAAGAATGAAGCTGTCCAATTGAATCTCATGAGAAACAGTTTCAAGTAAATCCATACGAGTTGAATAATTATCATCCTTGTGCATTTTAGATGCTAATGATGATAAGAGATCTGTGACAAGACAATATCGTATATTTCAAGTTCCTCCATTATTGCTGTTCTATCGATTATTTCTATTTTGTTGAATTTTCCAAGTAATACATCTTTAAACAAACAAGAATTATCCAGATTAACTATATATAATTCTCTATTAATTCAAATCTTTCAAGAGTAACTATTCTATTCTCCTTGAATTTCAAAAAACATGAGATGCATAAAATTGATGATTTACCGTACACATGAGATGAACATTGGCAGAAGGTTAACATGCAATTTACTTAAATTAATTAAAATAACCTGATTTACAACATAGAACAATTTATAAATGGCAGGTTTTGCTTACAGTGTTGCTATATTACATTGACGGTCGATCTCCTTCTTACATTCCTCAAATCCAGATTGATGGTTATAGTTATTTAAAATACATCAAAGAATGTAATCGATTGCTTATTTCCAATCAAGCATGTCGAGAAGCCACAGGACTTCATTCTCGGAGCTTGCAGCATCACAGAAGTCTATCTCGATCCCAAACACATCGTTGATTCTGAGAGCACTGTTAGCCATGAACAACAAGGACACCCATGCCCTGATTCCTGAAATGAATGGATGCCCCGGTGAAAAATGCAAGTAGTCATAAGCTAGCGCACGAAATGCATTGCCGTCGACATATCCGAAGTGGGATTGGTTTACAATTTGTGCGATTTGATCGGTGTCTTTGCGACTCACAAGCACAGAGACACTAATCATCCGGCCCAGTGACAGCGAAAACCTTGGCTCGACCTGCATGATCATCTTGTAGTCATTGCTGTCCAAATGAAGCTTGAGAGTGTCAGGTATCCCTGCAGGTGGGCTCTTTATTCCTTTCAGGAGGACATTACCTGAGACAGCTTCAGAGAATATCACACTTTGCTCAGACCATAGATCAATATAGAATTCCAAATCATCGAAAGAAAGCCTTGCTGGGGGAAGGGGCTGAGGAGGTTGGGGTCTGGAAAATGTCACAAAGAACTTGTGGTAGCTTATCGATGGAGGACGACTTTTGCAAATGGAAGGCCATCTTCTGGCACAAACAGACTTCCAAAAGTAGTCATCTCTAGCAATCTCTCTCCATAGTCGAGATACTAGCATGCAAGAAATCAAGTCTTCACCATCAAGTAAAGGGAAAACAGCTTTCAAAACTTCACGAAATATCAAATCATTTGTCATTGCAACTTGCTTTGAATCCAATACTATTTTGTAATGCTGAGCAAAGATGGAGCATCAAATCAAGAATTTGACCTGCAAAGTAAAATTTTCAAACTATAGCAGTACTCATTTGCTACATTTGAGTTCTCTAGACACATTTTAACCTCACATCTACATCATAATCACTCAAAGTAGTGACCTAGTTGGTTCATGAAGAGAAAAACATGAAAGCTGAATCATCAGAAGTGTTTTATAACAAGTATGGCTCACACTTGAGTTGATCTGAATTTTATTTCTGATATATCCTGAATTCCTGCAAAACTTACAAGGAAATTAAATTTCTATCAAATAAAGTCATGCCTTCAGAATACATGCAACTGATGGCTCCAATATATATGAAATTTCTGTTATTTAGTATCTTCCAATACATGTAAACGAACTATTGGGAAACAACATAGAACACTAGCTCTCTCCCCTTCACTCCTCATATCCCTCCAGTTATCAGAATGGCTTTCTACATGTCAGAGGAAAACTAATGATTTTTTTATATAATTCAATAAGTATCCTGTGATTCTTCATCCGTTAGGCATAGTGGTATAGTCCAGCTTAGTATTATGCCCACTAAAAACTGGTAGGATTAAGCAATATTTTTCTAATTCTCTTTTACTAGTTTTCCAGCACACAACATCGTTAATTAGGCAAATGAGTAACATATATGAGGATGTCTTTTATATCATCATGCAAGGTAAACAGAACATTGCTTTTTTCCTTGATGCTTCTCCTCTTTCTACAAACTTTCCTAGTTGATGGCCTATTCTTGTATCTTTTGCATTACATGTTGTTCAACAATGAAGTCTTGGATCTTGATTTTCCCTTTTTGAGTTCTACCATTTTGTTTTCCTGCACTCATAAATGGATTTGTCTCCTACTATCACAGATATTCTCACCATAATCACTTTCTTTTGGTTGCTTATCACCTAGCTACATATGGAAACTTGAGTGCCATTGTTTTGACAGTATCTTTGTGAATTTTAAAAAAGAGGAAGTAAGCAATGACGATTTACTCTTCATTAAATATTTCATAAGATTGTCATTAACTTGCATCTGCGATGTGAAGAGCACTTTGCCAAGTAAAACTTGTTGGTTAGGTTAAAGCCTTTTCAACTTACCCAAATTTTCTTCACAAAATCTAGATCAACAACATGATTAACATCATTGTAAACAATGTAAAATCTGATTGTAATTGGCGCATATTGTTTTAATTTCTGCTGGATCTTCTTGATACAGTTTAGTTAGCTAGCCTACTACACTCAATAAGGTTCTAACTAAATCCTGGTGCACCAGCAGATCGCTAATCCTACTTTTTCCATAGGGCGTAATTGGTCTTTCCATCTGAATAGAACTTGTTGGCTTTTTCCATAGGCCGTAATTAGTTAGCCTATGCAGTCATTTAGGATGCTTCTTCACCATGCAGATTGACCTACAGGAAACTCAAAGTATTGATTACATCACTGCTGGTTGGATTTACCACAAATACTTGTCTATCCAAACTCATCTGTACTTTGTGCAACTATAGCAGCACCATCCAAGAGTAAGCACGGTAACAAAGTTTGCAAACTCTCAGGTGAGAAAATAATCAACAAGCACGCGCTATGAACGAAGAAAAGCATATACTAGGAAAAAAGGAATGAGCAAGAAAATCCACTTACAGCAAGAAAAGAAGATACGCCAGCCGAAGTAGTCGAGCGGCCACGACCGACGATCAACGATCGCTATCGCCGATCACCACCAATCTCTCCCGAAAGGGGAAGAGCGAACAGACGAGACGATACCGATAATTAGGGTAAAAAAGAAAGACCTTTCGGGTCGGATTTCTGAGAAGCTCCGACCTGATCCAAAACTTTTTTTTTAATCGATAAATCAAATTAATTTAGGATTTTTCCTAAAAAAAAACTACCGGCGATACTTTTGGATTGCGATTTAGATTTAAATCGGACGGTTCCAATTGAATTTTGTGATTTTGGTTTTTAAATTAAAAAATAGAAGTCACGCCGACTTGGCCTCCAGCCGTCAAGCAACGCCGTTCTCGCCGCACCTGCTTCGCCGACCACCGCCATCTCCTAGATGGATTCTCTGCCGCCTCCGACGCAAAGGTCTCTCTAATTTTCGCAATTCTCTGCTCTATTCTCTACGGTTGCGGCCATGGCTCCATTGTTTCTTCCTCGGTTGTTGAATTGATGCTTTATTTTTGTCGGATGATCTTCCCTTTTATTTCTTTTTTTTTTCCCTTCAGTATCAGTTCTTCGTTTCGGAAATACTTGCTGCTTCTGTTGGTTTTTAATTTTTCGTGGCCTCGAACTAGGTTAATATTCTGGTCGGTAAATCGAGGCACTACTCGAATAGGGCGAGAATATTTTGTAATAAATTTTTTTTTTTGGAAACGATAGCGCTTCTATTGATTCTATTCGACAAACAAGGAGCGATTTTTCACATCTGGATTTGGGAGGAGCATTGTTGGTAAAGTTGGCTGCGACAGATAAGTGTGTTATTAAGCTATCTTTGATAAGAGAGATTAGGAAAAGAGAAGGGAAGGGGAAAACCCTTCTTTATCTTGTTTGGTTAGGTGTAGTGTAGAAGACAAAAACACAACCATTTCTTGTTGGGTTAGAGGACAGATTTGAAAATGGGTGGATGAGAAGAAAATTCATTTACTCCAAATCCGTATCTCCTTTCCAACTACCATCATGTGGAAAGACGGAATCAGCGAAGAGCAGTAAATGTTTTTTTTTTTTAAACTATTGCCTTTTAGCCCTTATTAATCTAAATAACAACAGAAAAAAAAAAATGAACATAGTTACCTGGGATATATGGTTTTAGAATTGGTTTGTTTTGATGTGCACTTATAAGATTCTTTGGAACTTACGTTCTAATGGTTTATGTCTTCATAAATCTCCAGTTCCATAGGCCCTTGTTATAAATGAAACTGGATTTTTATGTTTGAGGTTTTCTAAGTCTCTTCACACCCAACCAAGCATCATTTCTTGCCACAGCTCAATACTGCTCGGCATGGTAAATATTTCTAGTGATGATTAGCAGCTTACCTTAGTGTACCCCATGTTAATTCCTACTTAGTATTGTATCTATATGATTGTGTCACATGGGAATTGTAAGTTTTTCTTGGATTTCAATTGTTTTCTTTTATCATGTTTTTGTGTCTGTGTACGTAATTAATTGGTTTTTGAAATTTTCATTTCCCTGATAATAAAAGCCTTGGAGCAAGTTTTGAATGTTATGTTTCTGAAGTTAAATATATTGTTAAACAGGCACAAATGCTCTGCATGTTACAAACAATACAAGAAAAAGGAACACCTTATTGAGCATATGAAGATTTCCTGCCACTCGGTTCATGATCCAAAGTGCCCTTTATGCAAAAAACATTGCAAATCATTAGAATCTGTTAGGGAACATCTTACAGGTATCAGATTTAGGAGTAGTAACATATGGATATTATGTTTTTGCTTGTTCAAAAATTTATTGGGGTTTTTAGGTTGTTATTTGTGTAGCATGAACCTGCATGGTGTACCTTAGTGCTCTGCAAATAGATTGTAATTCTAGTTATTCACACAACCACACTTTTTACTATTTTCATATAGGTCCCCTGCAGAACTTAGTATGTGTTTCTCTTGCAATAACTGTTCAGGTCCACTGCCAAAAGGTAATTGTGCAGATATTTTTGCAACTAATGGCTGCAAGCTTTGCCTAAACATCTTTGATAGCCCTGATGACCTAAGTGAACATATGGATCTGTGTCTAATGGCTTCTGCTATTGCTCCTGTAAGTATGTTCGCTGCAGTACATTTTTGGTATAATTCTTCTGGATATCTGACTAAAAGCTAGCCATGTGTCTCATTTACTTGAGGGACCTATGAGCATGCCAATCATGGACAGTTGTTTTCTTCCTGAAAGTCTGCTCAGCTCAGGTCTAAGTAACCACAACAACGAAGTGGTTGCTATAGACTGTGAGATGGTCGGAGGTGGGAGTGATGGTTCGCTTGATCTTTGTGCACGGGTTTGCATAATCAATGAAGATGAGAATGTGATTTTTCATTCTTTTGTGCAGCCTATCATTCCCGTGAATGACTACAGGTATCCAATCCAATATCCATGAGAACTAATGTATTATTTTGCATGCATCAACTATCACTTGCTAAGACTATCAATGCTGCTTTTAAGGTACGAGTTGACGGGTATATCAGAAGAACATTTGGCAAGTGCTTCACCTTTGTTAGATGTTAGTAATAAAATTGAGGAGATACTCTACAATGGAGAACCCAGTTGGAAAGCTCGGCTTGGTGGTGGAAAAGCTAGGATTCTTGTAGGCCATGACTTAGAACATGATCTAGATTGTCTAAGAATTTCCTACCCTGATCACTTAATAAGGTGAAACTCTTGCTTAATACTAGCACCGTGGTTCATTAGAAGTATTGTGGCTTCTATCATAGGAATTACTTGTTTTCTTCTTTTTATATTTCTCTGATAGTAGTAGTCTCATTGTTCTATATACAGGGATACAGCGAAGTACCGCCCATTAACGAGAACAAATTTGGTCAGTCACTCATTGAAGTACCTCACAAAGACATATCTAGGGAAAGTAAACTTTTTCATATTCTTTTGCGAAAGGACTAACTATGAACTTTGCCTTTTGTGCTTACAAACTTAGTCTTTTGCACATTGTTTTATGACTTAGTCTTGTTGAACATGTCTTATTTCACATAATTTTTATGACTTTTGATTTGAGAGAAATGACAACAAAAATTACTTTTTATACTCTCCAAATTTTCTTTCCTCTCATTCTTCTCAAGTAGATAAGCCTTTGTTTCATAAAGATAGACTCGCCGTAAGTTGCACCCACCAGTTTAAGCAACACGCTCCATTCTATAGAAAGCCCACCAGCAGTAGTAAAGGCTGAGGCTTCTCACCTCTAATCCAGTACTTTTTGTGTCATTTAACATGACTAATGGCACTTTTTTATTGAAAAATGCATCGGCCTGACTGACTGGTTCTTTGCTGAGTTAAAGATTCTGCACATTTCACTTCTGAATGTCTCATGGTTCCATCTCGAATGAGTGGAAATGAATTAAATTAATCAGTTTCTAGCTGTAGTTCAGTGTGCAGTTTGTTGACTGAACTCTTGATTTTAACAGATATGAAATTCAAACGGGTATTCATAACCCCTATGAAGATTGTGTTGCTGCGATGAGGCTATACAAAAGAATGCGTGCACAATTGCACGGGAGTCCACCGTTGCCGGTGCCAAATGATTGCAGTAGTATTTTTTGCAAAAGAAGCCACAATCCTTTCGACTTGAGAATGCTCGTGGAACTGAAAAAGATGTCTTCTGATGAACTCCTTGCGATGTCAATTTCAAGCTACAAGTGCTGGTGTCTCGACAATTTACATTGCACGGATTTTTAGCATGTTCTATTTATCTTAATTATGCGAGGGTGACTATCATTTTTTTATTGAAAAGAAAATAATGTCATCGAATTTAGCTGCTAAAAAAAAAAAGACTATTTTGAAGTTTTTTTTATGGAAGGAAATATTTAGTGATCTCATTTTGATCAGTATATGGGACGAGACAAAACATTTAGTATACTGATCAATATGTGGGTTATAGTATTTAAATTTATTATTCAAAAGTAAATTATATAATTTTATGAATTATATACAGAGAACATTTTTGTTTTATTACAAATTATATAAAAGTATATTGGACCAAGTCTTAAAAATTACTTTACATTAAAAAAGATTAAGGGGCTATGTACAAATAAAATGAATTATCTAATCTATGTACAAAAATACTTTAGTATATGAATTCTGTACTATTTGCTGGACAATATTTCTAAATTAATTATTCACTGTAAATTTTTATGTTAATATTTTCTAGAAAGATCTCTTAGTTACTAGCCAAAGTTAAATTGATGCAAATCAAAGATCAATTTCATACTGGTGATCAACATTTCAAAATAAAATGATAATACTAAAAGGCAATCACAGATTCTTAGTGTGGCAATACACAGATTGAATGAATAAAGATAGTAATTAAGAGAAGAGAAAAGCAGTGGCACCGTACCACAATGCACCTACCTAACTTTTTATTTGCTTCCTCACCTCAATCATTTAACTAGGCCATAAAGATCTTCATGTAACCACACCTGTAAATTCAGATTCTTTTTACTATTTAGTCTCTGCCCCTATATCATTAGTATTGTTACTGGAAAATCCATATGAAAGAAGAAACCATTACAAAAGAACAAATTAAATCAGTATCACACTATTTACAGACTAAAATATCAAATTCCAATCAGCCAGGAAACAGTGGTGATAAGTTACAATGCAGATATGTAAAGATACATGTTTAGCACTCAAGTGCCAGGTCAATGTAAAGTTCAAGGAACATAATAACCTCGTTGGATTGGTCAATCTTATTCCTGCTGCAGAAAGATTCTCTAATTCAGAAAGAGAACTTGTAATGGAAAGGTAAATATTTACATCTTAACATACTTGTCAACATAGCCCTGCATAGAAAAGAAGAAAATAATATCATTTACAAAGATCTGAAGAATTGAATTGAATTCACGAATGCAATATAGGCATACCATAACCAGCTTGGTCAACTTTCTCTGGGATGACTCAACATATTGGTCGATCTTTGCCTGTGTCTTAGGAATCTGACGGGTTGGCACTGATCTAGATACTTTATCCACAGTCTTCTTTACAATTGTTTTGAATGCTTCTTTGCTCATATTACCTTGTCGCCATGATGGCTTCAAGACTTCCTTGACAAATTCTGCAAGTGCAATCTTAAAAAGCTTCATCGATCTCAATTCCTTTGACTTAACTTTCTTGCCAGGTGAATGAACCTGATCAATCTCAATTTCTCCAGCACCAGTATTAGCCAGCTCAGCAGCATTGTCAGGACTCCAATCTGGTCCATCAATCAGCTGTGGACTATCATTCTCCACAACCCCCACTTCAGCATCAGTTGCCGCCTCAGTGGAGTCATCGACTACAGATTTAAGTTCAATAGCCCCAACCCTTCTATCCTCGTAGTGTGGAACATCTTCAGCCCTGGACAAGCTACTGAATTTCAAAACTGAACACGCATCAGTAGAAGATTGTCCTTGCTTTTGAGCATGAACCAACTTCTTCAGTGTGCCAGAAGGTGGTTCAATGCTATCAAATAGTGGATCATACAAGGTATCTCCTGTTGGTTCCCTGACAAACCTCCTTGGAAAATGAGGTGGGACTCCAGAAGTTTCAAGAGCATGACCAGTAATGTTTGGCGAACTCTGTTCCTCTGTCGATCTGAAATTTGGTAGTGAAGGTTTTAATCTTGGCCCTAAATCAGAAGCATCATAGCCAAGTCTTATAGTTGAAGGTCCCTGTTCAAAAGTTGAGGCAAATGGGTTGTGGTGCATTGAGATTGGCATTTTAGGCATGGTGATGCCAGATATTTGAGGTGGCAGATTATCTTCTGGCCGAACTTTCTGAACAGAGGGATCAACCAAGCTGTGGCCACTAACAGTCGAAGGAAAGGGACTGCCTGTGTCATGTTGCCAAGCAAAGGATTTATGTTGATTGGAATAAGGCAAATCCTTGACAGAAGAATATTCTTGCTTGGTAAGAAGCCTTGATTGCAAAAGATCCCCTGGAACAGACTTTGCATTAGGAAAGGATTCCCCAGCCAAAGGTAATGACTGAAGATGCACAGAACTTCCATGAGGAAATGAGCTAGGTATTTGACCTGATGATGGAATTTGAATCTCTCCAAGAACAAAAGACTTGTGACGAATGTGATATTCTCTCTGCTGTGCATTTAATATTTCAGAACCTTCTTGGCCCAGAATCTGGCCTTCACCACGGAATGGTAGATCCTGTGAAACACCCATGGGAAAATTATGCTTGTATTTATCCAAGTGTCTTGGATCTGTATGATATAAAGGATGATAGTTAAAGTCAATTGATTGTGGACGACTAAACTCCCATCCAAAATTAGGCATCGATGAGGGATGAGAAAAGTCATTTCTAGGTGGAAACACATTTTGTTGATGCAATTGAGGATGCCCCATTGTGGAAATGGAAGTTCTCGTTGTCAATTCATTCGCTTGAGAAATAGTTGGCATGTGAAAGTTTGTGCTTATGACATTCGGTGCATGAATATTTTGAACATATTGCTCACTAGCTATTTGATGTTGACTGGGAAGGAGCATATCTGATTCAGAAGGCTGCAACTGACTGACTATAGCTGTTGTCTGACTTGGTGTGTGTTGCCGTGAAGCCAATGGACTCATGTTAACAGTTGGGATAGCGAAGGAAGTATGCTCCTGAATATGAGATTGCAACTGAGAGTTATCTGGGGCAGAGAATTTGGAAACTTGAACCTCTTTCTCATTTAGACATTCATATGAGATTTGGTTCAACATAACCTGCTTTTCGTGTGATTGACTTGCTGGGCTTCCTTGCAAAACTGCTTCCACAAAGGAAAGAAAAACAAATGAAATTCAGCTGAAAAGACCAATAATATCATAAACAAAAATTAATAGTTTGAAAAATGGAGCTTTTACCTCGTTCAGTTTGTTCCAGTAAAGCAACAGGTGAAGCCTGATATGCCACATTTTTTACCAGCTTAGAATTGTCAGATTCAAGTAATGTTTCTTCTCTGTCTCCACCACTAGAATTAGATGTTTCTGACAATTTTCTCACCTTTTGTGTGCCCAAATGAAGACCTCTTCCATCAAGAAAGCCCTGACTGGTATCCTCTTGCTTAACATCATCATGGACTTGCTTCGATAGTCCACTTTCCATCACTGAACCTGGTGAAACCTTTTTATCATCTCCATATTTTGTAGTATTGATATTTGATTCAGCATGTTTGGTATAAATTTCCTCTGTTCCCTCTTGCCGAAACTTGTCAAACTCATGATTATTCTTTTTTGATGAAGAATGATCTCTCTCTTGATCTGAAGCATGACCATGCACATCGAAGGTGGAAGATTGTCTGCTAGGATCCCGGTGAATTTTGTGCATTGTCGTAGTGCGAGAGAAATCAGGATGGAGAAAACGACAAGATGCACCATGAATACATCTGCCTCGAACAAAGTTGAAACACTCAGGACGTTGCTCCTTATCCCTCCTTGAGAATTTATTAGCATGTCTAAAAGGCATCACCAATGAATGGCTGAAACGGAAATAAAAAGACTCAACGCTTTAAAAAATTATGGATAAGCTCCGTCGGCAAATTAGGAATATTTATACATAGTTCTATCAACCAAACAAAAGTTTGATAATGTATAAGAATTCTGATTAGTTTTACCGTGGAGAATTGTTCTTGTTGTCCCTTCGTCTAGGACTGTGGTTCCATCTGTGCCTACTACCTTCGTGAGGAGACCAATGGCTTGAACTCCCACGTCTGGTTTCATGCCTATCATCATATTGCATGTCATCAGAATCACTATCGCTGACACCTTCTCTTACAAGTCTTCCAAACTCATCTAGCTTTGGCTTATCAGAATCCTGTCTCGTGTCCTCGGGCTGCTGCTTTTCCAGTTGGTCAATATCCAGACCATCGGATCCAATGATATCATGATCCTTAGAAGGTTTGACATTTTTTTCCACCCTATCCAAGTTTTCTTCAACAGTTCCCTGAGGAATACTTGGTGATTCAAAGTTCAACTCAAATTTGTTATCCGTGTGGATCTTTGGTAGGTCTGCAAGAGATGAAGCTCTCATAGAAGAATCAACATCAATCTCATCTCCCCCATCATTTTCTTCACTTTCATCTGAAGCATATCCTTGTATCAGTCGAAAGGGACTTTGAGCTTTAATGAACACTGCAGGAACTTCTGTAGCTGTAACACCACCAGCAACCAAGGAAATATTAACCAGGTTTGCACCTTGCATAGCTTGTGTAACAAAATTTGGCACATGCACACCTTCATAACACTCAGCATCACCAGGAGACGATCTGACTGGGCTGACATCTGTGTATTCTGAAGAACTTTGTGGGATATTTGTGGAAGTGAACTTCTCTTTTGTATTAGGAAGTGATTGTGAAGCACATCTGCTGCCTCCTTCATCAGCTGCCTCTGTTGGTACTCCAACTGGTTCCTTCTTCAATATGTTGTGACCAGTTACACTTTCTAGTTGGCCACCATCATCATCTATAAACCATAATTAAAGTGAACTAGTGAAACTATGAAACTCAAATTTTTATATTAATTTTAAGATGCAACAACATTCAGTGGCTTGTGTACATGCAACAAATTCTGACTTCTGATAATTTGTTCAACCAGTTTTATCTACACACAAGTAGAAACAACACCCTTAATAATAGATTCATAAAGGGAACAAGCACATATCAATTTCCAGCAATATCTGCAAAGCAATTAGACACAGGAACTAACTAGTTATATATCATTGCATAAGAGATGACTAACTTCACTTTTATTGGCTTTGCTTCTCACCACAATTTTCCTCAGACTTAATATGAGTGCCTGACAGGAGTATGGATTTAGATGTTTTATTTTTATCAACATAAGGACTCAAAAATACAGCAATAAAAGGATCCAAATTTGGAAAACAATCTGGGATCCGCTTACCTGAGACCAAAAATCAGGATCCCACAAGTGTAATTGAAGAACTGCAGCAATTAAAAAACATACAATACAGAAAGAAAAAAAAACAGATGGAAAATACAGACTAGGATTTCTATTTTTAAAAATTCTGTAATTTCACTTCAAAAGTTTTGTGCATTTTCTAATGTTAAGAATATTGGAATAAAATGCTGGAGTAGTTAATCTCAAACCTTCCATATCCATGTCTGATGAAGCTGGAGAACTATTTCTTTGATCGTTGTCAGCGCTAATAGCTTCAAAAGGCAAGTCCTCTTTGGATGAATTTAGTGATACAGAACATTGCTGGAGAGCTACTTCTTTGATTGGCTCTGGTGATGTTGATAAAAGGTTCCTAGATGATTCATCATCCCCAGCAATCTTATTGCTAACATTAATATGCTTGCCAGCATGAAATGTGTGGTCTAGATATGAATTGTCAGTTGACTTTGCAGATGTAGCTCTGGCATCGATAGCTGCACCTTCTAAGGAGCTTCCTCCAAATAGTATAGGAAGTGTAGAACCACTGGAAACAACTACATCATCCACAACCAGAAACACCGCTGATGGAGGTGATGGAGGAACAGGTGGAGGCGAAGATGGGGGAGGGGGAGGGGGAGTTGGAGGTGGTGGAAGAGAAGGTGGCTGGGCATCATGTCCACTAGCCACACTTCCAGAATATGAGAACGGAGCAGCATTTACTGGAAAATAACTAGGAGGTTGAGAATGAGGAATGGGTACATGCTGAATATTAGCGAATGGAGGAGGTGGTGGAATTTGGTACAATGCTTGACCTTGTGAAGGAGGTGGTGGAATTTGGTACAATGCTTGACTCTGAGAAGGAGGTGGTGGAATTTGGTACAATGCTTGACCCTGTGAAGGAGGTCGTGGAACATGAGCAGTACCATGGCTTGGCACAGATGTTGAGTATGTAGGGGGTTGTGGTGGATATGGAGGAGGAAGTATATTCCCATAGGACAGCCCTATGTTTACTGGTGCCGTTGGGGGGATGTTTTGAGAAGGTGGAACTGCAAGAGCTGGCGGTCCTACTTGATGAGGGAGAGGGCGGGGAGGAATTTGATGGCTCTGTGTGAGAAAAGGAGGACCATGATAGATTGCCCGAGGAGGAGGTCCGGGAGCTGGTGGCTGCACAGGAGGCGCCGGCTGGTTGGGAGGAGCAGGGCGAAACTGAGCATAGTTACCTTGGCCATACATCTCTTCAAACACCAACAACGCTTCTACACGATTTAATCATTCCATAAATCAATGTTTTTCTTCAAATCAACTACAAGAACTCCAGAATTAAGGAAGGGAAACTGACATCAATCTTACGCAGATATTAGCGAACCTTCCCAAATGTAAAGACAATGCTGCAGCAGAGTTAATCTATTAGTTCTGAATCAAATCGAAGCCTCCTCCGAAGTAGAACAGAAAACAACAAATCCCACCATCGAGCATGTTACTCAAACAAGATTCCGCACCGCCATCCATCGAAACACATTTATCTTGGCTCGTGTAAGGAAAAAAAAAAACAATCCAAAACCCTACTACCATATCTTACTATACTAAAAATCATTCACTTAGCATCAGTTGGAGCATCGAAGAACGCCAAAATTTTATCAAAAATGAGGAGAAGTGAAATCCAAGTTCAAAACACGCACCTTCATGGATAGCACACGAAGTCGGCCCAATCCGATGCCCCCGAGCAACGCCCGCGGCCACTCGCAGACGAATAAGAGAGTAGTCTTTCAGCTGCTTGGATCTCGATTACGGGGGAAGGTAAACGTAAACCCTAGATTTCCTCCTGTCGTATTCCGCTTCGGTTCAACGGGCGCAAGTGCTAGTTATCGTTATTTGGGGGTGGAAATGGAGAGGCGGGCGAATATATCAAAAGACAAGGGTTGCGTCGCACATCGTGGCAACCTAATGGCATCGACCGCCCATCGTGAATCGAACGGCCAATAATAATTGAGACATGAAAACGACCAGAAATTAGCATGGATTCGATGGATCAGTCTAAATTGACTTAGGACATAACCGAGTGGGTATTGATCGGAATGGTAGATTATCACACAAAAGAATAAAGATCCAATCTCAACAATCTATTTGGAAATAAAATTTCATTTGGTAATCTTCATTTACCTACCTTTCCCTTTCCAAATGAGGCATTGGGATTGAGATGAGTGTCTCATCTTTGGCCCATGTAGAAAATTGACGGAAAATATTTCTTATTATTATTTTAGGTAAAAATCAAAAGTTAATTTTTTTTTATTGAATTGTCAAGAGGGTGTCCTATTTAAATTTTTATCAAAAGGATAATTCTATAAAATGACACAATTAAACTCCAGTATTATCCTTATTACTATCCCACTTATATCCCCCACTTAAATTCTGAACTCGTTAAACACATTTTAACAGCTACAAAATCATAGTTGTGATATAGTTGTAGTGAGTATGATTTTGTAGCTGTTATAGTATAAAAAATTGTTTACTAAAATTATTCGGAGTCTCAAAATAGGATTTAAGTGATATTTTTAGAGCTTAAAATCGAATTATTATGGCTTTCACCCAATAACCAATTATATATTTCTAAATGATTTTCAATAAAATCATAACTACTGACAATTCAATTGTAGCAACTATAAAATTGTAAATGTTACAATTACATGATAACTTAGTTGTAACAACTATAAAAATCATAATTGTTATACAATTATAACAGTTACGATTTCGTAACTGTTACAATATGAATATTAAATCATAAACTTTAAGAAATTATAACTTTTGATCATGATTAAATCCAGGGGTGAATTTGGGGGGGGGGGGCATCGGCGGTCGCCCCCCTTGTCAACGCTAGAACCCCTAGTATTATGGGGGTCCACAGGTGAAGATAAAAGATATCACCTCTTGTTGTGTGTAAAAATCATCCCTTCATGCTTGAATTTCTAGATCTGTCACTTTAAATCATGAGACTATAATATATCAAATCAAAATTTGTTTAAAGATCTACAATTAAATATGGGATAAAATTCATAATGATCTACTTTCAAACTAAAAAATCTCGTTTAAATATTTTTCGGTGGCTCTAAATAATTTTAATCTTAAAAAAAGTCATAGTATAACAATCACTAAATCGTTGTGCTACAATTGTATAGTAGCTATGGATTCATAGCTGCTATAATCCGGATTTAAATGAAAAATATAGGTGAGAAATAATAACCAACATAATATAATAAGGTAATTGAGTAATAATTATACATAAGGTGACATTTTTTTTTGAAAAAAAATTAAAATAGAATGCCGTGTTAATGATTCTAAAAATGAAGACGTCTTTTTTAACTTTTGCCCTGTTATTTTTATCATCAAGTTTGATTAATTTTTTCTTAAATCATAAGTAATTTTAGTCAAATTATTTTACTTTATAACAGTTCGCTTCTCAGAATTTTTGGAGTCACCATCTCTTGCTTAATTAGTTATCTCTATGGTTGGTTGGCAGCTCGCGTGCATTGATTCAATCTCTAATTGACAATTCAATGCTCCATTCATCTCCCATCTATATAATAATATTAAAAAAATAAACAAATAAATAAATAAAGACAAACTATTCTACTCACAATTTAATTATATAGTTCGTAGTTTGTAGTTACGGAGAATTAATGAGGCAGACAGCTAA
>JBBMJZ010413104.1:936189-957089 GCA_037833815.1 Zingiber zerumbet | reverse complement strand
ACAAACTATTCTACTCACAATTTAATTATATAGTTCGTAGTTTGTAGTTACGGAGAATTAATGAGGCAGACAGCTAATAGTCATCTCCTAAAGGTCGGCAAATTAAAAGCGATTCACAATCCGCTAGGCTATAAATGCCCCTCCGCTAGGCTCTCGCTTTTACACCGACAATGGCAACGGAGCTGATCGAGAAGTACAGGGATGGCGCCGAGATCTACAGCGGCGACGCCATCTGCAAGGAGAAGACGATCGAGGCGATGACAGAGCTGTGCCTGCCCACTGGCCTGCTGCCGCTGGAGGACATGGTGGAGGTGGGTTACAACCGCGAGCACAGCTTCATGTGGCTGACGCAGAAGAAGAAGAAGGAGCACATGTTCAAGAAGATCAAGCAGTTGGTGTCCTACGCCACCGAGGTGACCGCCTTCGTGGAGGAGCGCAAGCTGAAGAAGATAACCGGGGTGAAGGCGAGGGAGCTGCTGATCTGGCTCACCGTGGTCGAGGTGTTCATCGGAGATCCTTCGTCCGGGAAGATCACATTTAAGACCGGCACGGGGCTGTCCGACACCTTCCCGGTGTCGGCCTTCGAGCTCGAAAAGTAGAAGAAGAGGCAAATTTGTGGTCAAATGAAGATTTAAGCGCGTAAACTAATGGTCTATGCATAATACAAAAATTGGGGAAGCTTCGTTATGACTACGGAGCTTCCTTTTTGTTTTTAAGGATTTGTATTGTGATTGCGCAACCTCTTAATTTCTTCTTAATAATATATTCTACGCGTTTTCCACTATAGTAAAATTTGCTAACAACACTTGAATCAAGTAAATATATAATTAGTGAACCACCTTCATATTGAACAGGGGCAGATCTAGACTTTGAACAGCTAATAGATCATTTATCAAGCATTGTCATCACTTAACTCCATTTGTTGCAGAGTGATATCCAACTGAGGTTCCAGTATTAACCCTCGTATTATTGTTGCTTACTTTTCTTGCACCGCCCTTGGTTGACGACTTCACATTGCCACCCTGTTCGCCGTGCACGAACGGGACCAAGTACCACCACATCAACATGCAGCACACGGCAAACGCCCTCCCAAACACCACCAGACCGAACAATTCCACCACCACCACCAAATGCCAGTAATAACGCGCCGTCCAATCCATTCCCTTCTCTGCCCTTTTTCTTCTGGCCGCAGCGCCGGCGGCGACAGGCGGCGGTGGCAAGACCTCTGCTTTGACGTTTTTGGAATCAAGTCGAGGCGCCTCTGATCGCGACATGGGTTGCTTGTTGGTGGATTTACCGTCCTCAGCCTTCCGGTCGAGCTGCTCTCTTCGGCCCCGGAAGACGATCGGAATCAAATGGTCGGAGTCGGAGTACTTGAACTTGACCATCGATACGCCCTGCGCCTTCTCCATGATCTTGGTTCGTCTGGCCTCCAGCTCGCTCAGCAAGGTCGAGTACTTGTCGAGTCCCCTCGTCGAGTAGGGATTGCTGCTCTTCTTCTTGGCCTTGTCCGTGATTCCCGTTGCCGCTGCTCCGCCATGCCCGTCAACGCTCTTGCGATCTGAACTCCCACTCACCATGATTGATTCTACTTTGGTGTATCGTAGACACAGAAAGAGAATCGTACTCCAGTTCTTATACTTGTGAAGATTCTAATCTCAGAGTGGAATTGGTCAACATTGGTGCTCTCAAACAATTGCCGAGGCAATTAATTTGCGTCCGACAGTCGAAGACTAGGGAAAGTTTATTGGGCGTGAATTGTTGACGACTTGAATTCATTTGATATCGGCGAGGCCATTTGATTTGGACTAGCAACTACCAAGCAGCAATTATCAGCCACAAACTTGGTCGTCGAGATCGATGAGGGATAGCGGTCGAGGACACTGAACATTCACTTAGTAATTATCTTTCACTGTACCGTGCAAAATCAAGCAGAGTGGCAAATAATGGTGGGTTTTGGAATTTGGATTGCACACTCATTTAAACTTATGAAACACGTCCGGCGCAAGAAGGACGTTGATTCCAGTCAACCACGTTTCACATTCAGTTGATTTTTGTAACATCGGTCGATTTAAAATGATTCACTTTATAAAATGATCAGAAAGCTGCAGTAGAGAACCCGGGAGAAATGATTCACCATATGCACTCACGATCTGGAGGACGACTTGATTAGTTAATATAATCTCCATCCATCATGATCGCACTGTGCTGCATTGAGTAGAGATGCTTGAAGGCGGACGCAGGGGCGGGAATCTCTCGCCGTCCCGTTGACTATAAGCAGATAGAATCGGGAGGTAGAGTCCAAGCGTATTTGGACGGAAGCTGCAGCCAGCAGGGACAATCTCTTGTCGTTTTCGAAAGTAGCTGGTAGGCCAAAACAAAGCCACCTCAGTGCTCTACTCTCAACCGCTGCAACTACGAGTGGCCTGGCAGGGGAAGCGATGTTGTTGCATGCGCTGGGGATGATCCAGTTGTGCTGCAGCTCTTCGAAGTGGGAGTCCTCACTCCTCACTCATCATAAAGGAATGGGTGTAGGTGTAACAGCTGCAAGCATTGCTGTATCCAAGTGTGCTAGCCTGCTAGGCAAGGAATGGAGAGCATTGATTTAGAGTGTGTGCCATTTGGTTCAATCTTCAGTATCACGGCCAAGCACCAGGCGTCAGGTGGTGAGCCAAGATGCATGAAAAATCTCAAAGATCAAAAATTAACAAGCAAAGAAAGAGTATTAATAAGATTATGATGAAAAATCAACAAGAAAAGGGACATGTTGTTCTCTCTATGATTATAGTTTCCATCGCGTCTTTTGATGTGCATTGAACATATATATCGTCTTTCTCAGATAATAGAATCATGCTTCCACACCAACACGATCGTTACTCTTCTCATGTGTATCTACAATTTAGATTTCAGTAATCATACATATTATATCGACATCATTAACCTTTCACTTTCACATAAACAGAACCAGCTTTCGTCCAGAAAATGGAGAAATTTCGAAATCTCCATGCTTTTTCCTACCCGGCCCAGTTTTTCTCTGACCGGTTTGTGTCCTCTCCCACAGCACAAGTACAAAACAACTCGCTGTCTCCACGATAAATACCAGCTTCAACTCGCCTCACATGCCTAAACAAACTATTCCCCTCACGTTTATGCGCGCCTTCATCCTTACCAGTTACCTCATCTCCTTGTTTCAACAAACGCCTGCTTCATTCTCCTATTCCAGTTTTCAACTTTAACCCCTCTGTGACTGTGATGACGAGATCTACTACAGAGAAGAAAGAGCCCAAGACTCGAGTGGATGAAGTTCTCTGGGCCCTCAACAAACAAGCTCCTCTCACAGTCGAACAGGTGAAAACTTCCGCATGCTCTCTCTTTTCCCACAGTGGCCCCTCACGAATTAACCATACATGCATGAACAGTTTAAGACTTGTCTTGTTCTCGTCGATGGCAGGGCAAGTTCTGCACCGATGCTTGTGTGGAGCTCTTCCTGCGAGCTAAAGGTGAAAGCGTTAAGAAGGCAGCCAAGCATCTCAGGGCCGTCCTTTCATGGAGAGACGCCATTGGAGCTGGTAACTTCCTATAGCAACATAGATCAAATCATGTTTTAACTTTTAAATATATTTTGAAAAACAAAAAAAAAAATCACAAGTATACATGTCCATTGGATTTTCATATGAGATTCTTTTTATGGTGTTTGTTCAGAAATATACATGGAATCTGTTCGTCCGTCCGTACTAACTCATGTTATCTCTTCTGTATCAAAAACCCGACAGCGCATTTAATGGCTGACCAGTTCTCCACGGAGCTGGCCGATGGGATGGCGTACGTAGCAGGTCACGACGACAAGGCCAGGCCTGTCGCAGTGTTCCGCATCAAACAAGACTACTTCAAATATCAATCTCAGAAGTCGTGAGCAACTATGCAAGCTTAATTTCATTTCTTTACTTGTTTGATTTTGCTCTAAATATTTCTATGTTTTTTGTGCTTCTGGCAGACTTATCCTGTTCTTTGTTTTCACTCTGGAAGTGGCCGTCTCATCCATGGCCAGATTCGTGGATCAGTTCGTGCTTCTCTTTGACGCCAGTAAGCTAATAAAGCTTGCTTCAGTTATAAGAAAATTGAAAACATAAAGTACTTAAAGAGTTCAGTCACCAACAGACGTTTTAGTCAATAACAATCTGGTGTTCAGAGTCCTGCAAACTCTTTTTACAGAACAGTGACATTCTTTGAATTCCCAATGTCTCAAAAGTTAATGAACAGTGAGATGATTGGTGTTCTCTGTCTCGGATTCAGTGAGATTTAATGTGTATTTATATATGTGAGTGCTGCCATCGTTGCAGGCTTTTTCAGGTCACCGAAGGCTTTCCTCAGCTTGTTCTTGGGGACGTTGAAACTTGTTTCCGAGTACTACCCTGGGCGCCTTCATAGAGCCATGGTGATCGATCCACCCTCGCTCTTCTCTTGCCTGTGGAAGGTATGCAATCAACGCAATCTATTGAAAATTAATGCAGCGTGATTAAGCTTCTTTACTTTTTTTTAATTGATTGATTAGGGGGTTCGGCCTTTCGTCGAGCTGTCCGGCGTCACGGCGGTGGTGTCGTCGATGGATTACGAGGATTCGCTCGAGGGTTCCACCTTCGGGTTGTCGTGCGCGAGGACGACCTCCCTCCGTTTCGACGCACCGGTTGGTGGCGCCGCCGCCAAAGTGGGTGGGTCCACTTCGTCCCGGTTTTCCGTCACCGTTTCCCACCACAACTCGCTGAAGCCGTGGTACTTGAGCACCACCACGACCAGCAGCGCCGTGGTGCCCACCGCCAGCCCCTCCCTCATCGGCGGCTCCCAGTTAACCGCCCGGTCCTTCTCCTTTGCCTCTCCCGGCACCTCCCGATCAACTGCTCGCGTCGTCGGTGCGCCTCCGCAGTCAGAGACGCCCTCCAAGCAGCGGCCGAGGACTCCGATGCCGTCATTCTTGCAGTCGCCGTCGGTGCTATTCTCGTTCAAGAAAGAGGGCCACGTCGGCCGAGCGGAAAGGGAGAGGGAGTCGTTTCTGCCGTTGATGAAATTCTACCGGCGGCCGTACGATGAGGCCGCGTACCGTAGCAAGCTGCGGCCCCCGCACGGCGGCCTCTTCTCCCCCCGCGATGATCTTCGTCAACGGTGCAATGTCTCAAACTCGTGCGGTCATCGCATCGGGAACCTAGCGCGGCGGCATTAAGGGGGCGTTTGGTTAAATGGTGGAAATGACTATGAGTATGTGTTTGATAGTAGGATAGAATATGAATGGGGATAGAAATGAAACCCACCTAGTTATATGAGTTTGGTTGATTCCCATAAATGTAGTAATCATTCCCAAATTGTCATTCCCAAACCCACAATCCAAACACTATATTTTACTATCATTCCATTCCTTCATTCCCAAACCCATCAACCAAACAACCCCTAACTTTCAATCCCATTCCCATTCCTCACTTCCATTCCCTCCAACCAAGCACTCCCTTATAACATTGTACTTGTAACTTTTTTGGCTCAAAAGGTTGCTTCATTGTCAGTACCTCAGAAGGTCACTTCACTGAGCAAGTAGCATTTCCTAAATCTTCATGTGCATGAAGCAGCCATGAATGCAAAAATATCCTGACTAATCTAGTAATCGGTTCAAAAGGGTCTTCTTAAAGGTCAATATTAGAATATTGTTCGAGCCATTTGCCGTGCACAGATTAAGGAAAATTTGGCTTGGTGGAGATTCATTAATATTTCACTGGTTATCTCACTCCAGTTGTGACCAGATTTGAACCCATTTTGGGGGAAAATGACAATCAAATCCATGAAGAAAGCATAGGCATTATTGTATAGAATCATCAACCTAACATTATCATACAAACAGTAGATACAAATGCTAACAAAAATTATGACAATATGACCACCAAGCCTTTTATCAAATCATAAAATTATCAAACGTTACAATCAAACATGCACATTAATTAATGAAAACTTCATGATAATAAGCAACTTACCATTCAGAAAAAGAATCCGTGTATCCGGATGCGATGCAACACACTGGAAAATTATGTTAAAGGAAAGTGATCAGCTTTCAGCAAATAATAAAGCACTGAAGGAAATTAATGGTTATGCAATATCATATTATCCAACTTGTACAAAACAAAAAATCTTCAGCTAAAAACTATACATAGCATTCATCAGTTGAATTAAAATCTTAATCTTTACAAAGAAAATCTTATTTAAATCTGTGAGCTTCTGAAATTTTGTGTGGCAATGGAAAACTTCGAAACCAAAGCAATGTCAAATGTGCATTTCTCAAACTAAAGACTTAATTTCCTAAAGCTTCGTCTCAAGGAGTTTTTTTGCAGCTCTGTGCTCAGCCAAAATGAGCTTCAAATTTTAGTGCATTATTATGCAAATTTTGATCCTTATCTATCTAAACAATTACAAATCACTGAAGCATAATGCACATTAGGGATTGAATAATATTCAGCCAAAGACTGAAAGACTAAGATCTAATTGGTTAGAGAAAATTCCTATCGAGTCTGGTTTTTTCAACTGGGCTATCTGGCTGAGAGGGAGAACCAATAAAAATCTACCTCGCTTAAAGTACTAGCTCAAGTGTTGACTTAGTCACTCAAGTTACAAAAGAGGTAATGCAATAGTGATCCTATCTTCCACCTCATCTGCCTATCAGGAATAAGAAAATTAGAAAAAGAAAATCAGTATCTTAGTATGTTTACATGGGAATGGTGACAAAGGAATGAAAAACCTTCATTACTTGGGTTTGTGGTGTATGATCTGGAGTGAATACTAAAACTGGTATGTAAACAAAGAAATAAACAACCAATTAGTTTGTCATGTATTTTCATTACAATTTCATCCATCCCAGTCTCTTCTGGAAGACCATAGGGGCATTAGACTAGCAAATAGTTTCATTAAAATTTGAAACTATTTTTTCCTTGTATCAATTTTGGTTTTATATATATGAGTATATTATAATTTTAACAAATAAAATTTTGAAATTTGAGTTTCTCTCTTTCATTCCTTCCCTCCAAGGAAACCAAAATTAGGGAAAGATTTCCTAATCACATTCCCATGAGTTTTTCTTCCTATCCCTTCCTTTCCCTTCTTGTTTCCTTGTATGAAACAAGACATAAAGATTTTCAAACAAAGGATTTGGTGTAGTTATGGGTGAACAACTAACCTGGAGAAGAGCAAGGGCATTGCAAACTCGATTTGAAGCTCCTGGTGACAATGTTGGCGGTGAAAGTGCAGGATATATTGAAACTATCTCCTGCGAAGATATTGACAAATTGTCATCGATAATAGACCAAATTTAAGTGATATCTAGCAACCAAATTAGAAAAAAGGGCCAATATCACAAAGATTAACATACTATCTGAACAGAAATTTATAGCTGCTAGAGTAATACTTAGACTTAAGAGGGTAATCTGATGCATAAAGCTCTACCAATGCTAGATCCCGGGAAAGGGCCGGACCACATTAAGTTTATTGTATGCAACCTTACCCTATATTGCAAAAGGTTGTTTCCGCAACTCGAACCCATGACCACAAGGTCACACAACAACTTTACCATTGTGTCAAGGCTCCCCTTCATTGCTTAAACTTAAAAATCAACAAATCCCCAGTTATAATATAATACTACAAGTACAACACGATTCAATTGAAGTATCTAACAAACTAGTTCTCTTTTAGACATTGAAACAATCGTAAATCCCATACCTCTATGCAACTAGCAATTGGTGAATGGATGCGAGAAAATATAGTAATATGAAAACATCAATACTGGATTGAATTGACATTACACATATGAAGATCTATTTTAACCATCCAAAAATAACTTGCGCAAACACAATTTTGCATGTCAACATACTAAAAATGTGGTCAATACATACCTGAAGAAGTATTGCAATAGTGCCATAAGAATGCCACAATAATGGAGCCAAATCTTGAAATATATCCCTTTTCTGAAAGGAAAATTTCAAAGAGTATGCTGATTACTTTCTCACACAAGAAACAGACTCATCTGAAACAAGTTTAGAACAGAGAAACCAATAATAATATGTTTTAAGATTGCCTAAAATGTTTCAACTGATCTCTAAAAAAAAAGACATGAGTGGCCATTCAAAAAATGAATACACCAGCCATAATAATAAATTGGTTGGAATAATGAATGATCAATTAAATTGACAGGCATGAAAACGTATGTTTAAACTTGGAGGTTGTTAGAAAAGGAAACTTCTAATCCGTCCATTAAGAAAGGATAATGAATTAAAGGAAATTCCTAAATTACAAGAAAAGCATTAAAAGGTGGCCTAAGTGACCACTTAATCATATGTAGCATGAGACTCCGCATATAGCTTATGCCCCCCACATACAGTGGGCTCAGTATACTAGACAAGTTGATTTATGCTGCCCACATATACAGACCCAAAACTCAGAAACTCTGGATCAGTTGAATTCATTTGGGTTCAGTCAAATCAAATAAAAATCCTAAGCAACACTAGTCCTAGTCTCTTCTCATATGATGAGAGATTGTATGATGCTTTTCCTTGTCATCAAAGGATAGTTCTTGTGATTGTAAAACACTTTAAAAAAAGGTAGATCCGCTACCTTAGCGGCCCCCCTAGTGCCGGATTGTAAAACACTTTAAAGCTATATTTTGATGTGGAAACTTGTAAAATACTCCTATTCAAGTGTTCAATTACATGAATGCTAGCTATATGATATGGTCTCGATTAACCACATGCAAAATGCACGCTCTTTTCAAAACCTTGATACCAAGAATTAAAACTGTCCTAGACCGTTTCACCCTGAGTTCGCCATTTCCTTTCTAGTAGTTGCAAATCCTTCCAGAAATGCCCTGTTCCAGATTATGCATCTTACTCAGACAAGCGGTGTCCAAATTAACACAAAGACCGCTATAACCAAAAAAAATCTTCCTTCCCCTAAAAAACACACATAATTTTCCCTACACAACAAAACCTGAACAAATATTTCAATCAGTAACCATGATCTGCTAATCCAAGGAACGGGCTTTCGACGAGGAGGTATGGGGGAGTGGTCGGAGGGAATAATACCTTGGATAAATCAAGGAGGGCGTTCTCCCTGAGCTCAGCATCACAGAGGTCCAACACGAGCTGCTCCGCGGACGCAATCTTGCGGTCCTTGGGGGGCTGACCAGAGGAAGCAGCGGAGGGAGAGGGCGGGGCGGGGCCTCCGACGAACGAAGCGCCTCCAAGGGAGAGATTAGGGGGCAGATTCGCCATTCTCTCTAGGTGCTGTTCTTCTTCCTCTGCAACCAAGAAAAGGGAAAGAAAAGAAGCGTGCAAGAATTACACTACGAAACTAACTTTCCAGTTAATAAGTAAATGGATAAATATTTATAGTCATAAAAGAATATTAATAAATAGATATTTGAGTCTTTGACTTTGCTTACTTTTTTTTTTTTTTTGAAAAAATTATCTGAAAACAATTTAATTTCTTTTATCCAAAAGTATATCCTAAAGAAATTTTCATTTTGCTTCAGAATTTTCTTCTAAAATACCTTTTTTTAAAACTCTATTTATAGTATCTTTCATTTTTCACATATTATAAATACTAAATTTAAAAAATAAAAAAATCTATAAAATAAACAGATAAATTTATATATTATTTATATATATTAACAGAAGTAACTCAATACGCTTTAAACTTATTTATTTTATATTTTTTTATAATTAAACGAACCGGTTCATTTACAGGACTCTATCAATATTTGTCCATTAGTTGCAGAAAAATAATTCACCATGGAAAGATCATAGACATGTAGAATTGCTTTACACAGAATTTTTGAGAAGTTTATCATCCGTTGACCCATGCATCTTCCTGGTCAAAGATTTCATTGAACAAATCACGTCGTATCTAACTTAAGACAGCATATTTAGGTGTTCAACATGTCATCATCTACTCGTTTAAATTACAGAATCATTGCATGAATCGAAAATTCAAGCGGCTTTGCTATCAATCAGAATTCAAAGTACCCGAATGTTATCACAGATCTCAAACGAAAGACCAATTCACGAACATGAAAGCCAGGCAATAGGGCGAGTCCGCATCGTTCAAGACCTTCCAAGCTACGACTTGCTCGTACGATATCGGCCTCCCCATGCTCGAAGAACCAATGCCGGCAGGAAGGTAAGCAAAGCCCTGAAGTAGCAGAAGGGTTTGAGGTGCGTTCTTACAGCATTGGCGATGGTGAAGTAAGAAATTTCTATCAGAGCTCGAAAATCAGCTCACCTGTTGCATGATCTTGGGGAATTCGGTATAAAGCACCTTCCTGCTGTTGTCGTCCATAACTCTGTCTAGTGATATGTCCTGCAGAGCTATAAGTGTAGTTTCTAGCATGTCGAGGCCGGCTTGGTTAGCAAAGTTGAAGACGGGCGGAACCTATGCAGGAGTTGAGACGTCTCGATCAGAATATTGCAACCACATACAGCAAGTTAAGGGAAGATGGAAACAAGTCTGACGAATCAGAAATCAAAGTACTAGATGGAAACTTGCCTTCAAGGCACAGCACATGATTGCATCTGAATGGTTCCATATGTTCTTCAGACACGATTCCTTAGTTTGTGGGTCTGCTGGGAAGAGCTCTATTCCAGTGTGAAACCTGGAATTTTATTCTATTTTATCGTTCAATGTCATGAATATAAGCAGAACCCCGACACAGGCAAGAAGGTACAAGGTTTAAAAACCAAAGCAGGTTCATTCAAATGGACAACAATAGAAAAACGATCAGGAACATAAGGAGCAGAAAAAGATAAAGTACCTGTAACTCCGAAAAATCCATTCGGACAGTGTCCGGGCCTCAGGTGAAACAAGGGAATGCTTCACCCCGACATTAGAACTGAGATGCGAAGGTGCAATTGCCATAGCGACTCTCTGCACCGAGGCTACTATGCTTCGTACATACTGTCGTGCCATTTCAGCCACATTATCCCGGAGATGATTTTCATATGCGAACTGAAATGCTATCGTCAAAACTGATCGTAAATTCAACGCACTGCCAGGAGTTTCATTTTCAGCACGCGCTGCGGTTCCAGAACCAACCTCAAGCGTGGAAGCCAAGTCAAGGGTTCGAGTAGCTTTTGGAGAATCCTGTGACAAATTTACACAGCTAAGAAGAAGCAAGACAACACAAACAACCAAGCATTCTCACTAGGCACTTCCTAGACAATTGACTTACATACAGAAATGAACACAAAAAACTATAGGAACTACTAAATGATCGAGTTCAGAACAAGTAATCATTACCTAATAAAGAAGAGAAAAATTAACGAATATTGTAGAGCTTCTCGATAAATGAATGATCCATAAACATAGAGTTTTAGAATAAATAATTTATGAAATAAGAGAAATTCAGAATTCCATACTGTTTTGGGATCCAGCGGCATTATACGGAAACCAGAAGGTAGAAGAGGCGTTTCGTCAGCAAAAGATTCATCGAATGGTGCAAAAACAAGCTGCGAGCGTGCACCAACTGCATTCTCATCAATGCCACTACAAAGCTGCCAATAAAAGAAACAATAGCAGTCGGTGAGAGACAGAAAATATGCCATTACATGATACATGAAAATTGGAACAGCTTCTTATTTGTTTATTCTTCTTTTATCTGGCATTTGATTTGTAGAACTAAACCAGAATCTTAGAAAGGCCAGGAATCATGAAAATAACCTCTCTTGTCAAAATATTTTCAAGTTCATTTCTTTAAGTAAATGGAACAAGAAAAATTTAAAATTGCATGTAGAAAAACAGATTGATGTTAATTCTATTCGAAATTTTTTCTTTGAGACTGACCTGTAGCAAGTTGACGTTTCTAGACAAAGCAGGATCTTGGGTAAACCCATGGTCTACAAGCCTGACTACCTCCAACATCTACATGTAAGGATGATGTAAATTATCCACGTAATCGAATTAGTACGTATAGAACTGCAAATATTGATTCTTGACCGCGTAAGTAGATTACCTCTTCCTTCTCGATGGTGTGAGCAAGAGGAAGTATAACCTGATTGCCTGAAAAGCCACCACCTGTCCTCACACCAGGAATAGAATATGGGGTAGACCTCAAAGATACAGCAGCATAAGCATCAATGCCGAAGTCAGCCCATTCGGAACGGTGCTCCCTCAGAAAGCAAACCAATAAAGCAGGTGGAACATTCTACATCACAGAAGAAACATATCTTACTTGCAACAAAAAGATTAGACAGATGAAGCTAGAAAGCAGGAAACTGTCTCAGAAGAAACATTGATCCCATGAATATGGCAGAAGACTACCTGCAATAACATGGATGCTTTCGCACATAGGATGCCACAGCCAAGGGAAGGAAACATGGCTGAAGAGCTAAAAAGAGACCCGTGAAGTTTGTTTGGAGATGACCTTATAGCAATAGTGACATCCTCAGATCCAACATCACTACCCATCAATGACCATCCGTCGTCAGCAAAACCGTTCACGGCATCATTGAAGCCTCTGCAGTTTAGCAATGTGGTTGCCAATAATTCCATGAAAGATAGAACATTGTTTTATCAAATGACAAGAAAGAGTTATCAACCTGCTCAGTCGCTGGCTGAAGTTCCTCAACACGGCAGGGTGATATCCCCCACCGCAAACAACTTCATTGCCAGTCTCCTGTGAAACTTGTCTAATGTGACATAGTGCCTGTAAAAAACATCTCAGTATGTGAGACAAGAAAAGCACAATAAAATCCACAGTCATAATGGCAAAATAAGACTTACAGCAACTGTCATATTCTGTGCTACAAGTTTGGGTGATTCGTACATTGGTCTAATAACCTCAGGCACACTGCAGGCCTATATCATACAATGAAAATCATGGAAGAAGATTAAAATTTTATTTAGTCCAACGAGAACATAGAAGTCAGACCATGAAACTCACATCCAAATCTACATGGTCAACAATATGAATCATTGAACCACCTCCCTCACATGGGCGAATAAGATACCCACTAGGAAGCATCTCAGCTCTAACAAAATCTGAAGCTGCTGGCCCAACAGGACCACCAGTTGCAGGAGTCAATGATCTTTCACAAATCTACAAGTAGGAAGAGGTCAATGTATTAGTGCCTCGCATTGTTAGCCACTTAAACAATTTAGTTGCGACACTAACATAATAAGCTGTATTGGTGCCAACTATAAATTAATTGCAACATTATGAGAGTAAAGTGTGCCATGATAATTGTTGCAACAAGAATATCATGTCATCTTGGCAACTAGAGATCAAAATACTTCATACAGATCAAGGACATCATGGTCATACCACAAGACTGCCATCTTCCAGACCAGTAGTGTATCTGAGAGTCCAAAAGTCACGTGCTGATGCCAAAGTAGTAGGTGCATATGTCTAGAAACAATATATAAATAGTCACAAAAAAATTCAACTTAAATAATTTAATATATGTATCCCAGAGACCCTAAAAAGGCAACAGAAAAGACCTGCATATAACAAAGCTCAATACTCCCTCCATTTCCAATAGGAATTATTGTAAGCACATCAAGACAACGACAATCACGATACCAAGATGAACGATCTTTAAGAATCTCGGCAACCTAGAGCAAACATTTACAATTAATTATACAGAGAATGATATTACATCCACCAGAAAACAGTATACACTATCTCCATGTGGCTGAGAAACATATCCCGCAAGAGAGCTTGACAGTAGCTTACCTTAATGGGATCTAGACTCACAAGACCACAGGCTCGAGCTGCTACTCCAGTACAATTGTGGGAAACAGCAACAATTCCAATAGAATCCGGACCAGGCTGTAGATAAAATAACATATACAATAGCATCATAAACTCAAAAATGAACAGTGAACACTTCTTGACATATAGCAGAGGATCGCATTAGTATCACCTTCATTCCAACCATCTGAACCCAATCGACAGCAGTTCCAGTAGCCTTCGAGAGGAACTCTGCCAAGGTCTCCTCCGCAATAGCAAGTAGACTTTGAAGGAAATTTTATAAAACCAGAGTATATTTAGAAGAAAAAATAAAAGTCATATAGTGTAATAAATCACAATGAGAAAATTTTTCTACCCAGCTGGATTGTTAGCATCTCTTTGTGGATGCTGAGGTGTTGGATTTTTTTGGTGTGGCTGCTGACCACTTGTCACTGCAGATTCACAACTGGTGTCGGTAGTTGCTGCAGATGCCTGAAATATTTTAAGGAAATTGAGGTATGAGCTATATATATATATATAAAGTGGGAAAAGACAATTGGCAATAAGGATAGGCTGAGATGGATTGGCAAACAAAGATATACCAAGCAACAAATCAATTCATTGTGGTTGTACAATCAAAATCATAAGATGAAAACCAGAAGTACTTGCCAAATGCAGAAGCAGGAAGCATAGAAGGGTAGATGGATGCCTAGTAATAAAATTCAAAAAATAATAATAATAATAATAATAAATCATGCTTAACTCCTAAGTGAGTGTCAGCTTTAAGAACACAGAAGGATGCAGAATTCTAAGTACACAAGCAGCTAGAGGGACAAGGATTCAAAAAAAGATGCAATGAGGAAAGAAATATAATCTGCCAACAAAAATAAAGAAAAAGTTATTTCAAAATTAATAGGAAATACCCTCAGAAGAATTGAGATTTCAAATAAGTAACCATACATTGTGCAGTTGCTGGCGCATATAGCCATTGTCATAAACAAGTTGAGAAACCTGCTTCTGCAACCTGTCATTCTCCTCCATCAACAGTTTGTTCAAAGCAGACAACTTTCTGTTAACAGTTTGGAGCCGAGAAGACTCTTTCTTTTGTTTTTCTCGACATCTGCAAAAGGTGATTACAATAAGCACAGGAAAAGCGCACGAGTTAAAATGTGTGCTAGAAAAGGAAGCACATAAATTTTCAAAGTAGAAACAAACATGAAATTTAAGCTCCACAAAATTTGAATTCTAGCTCCTGAATGCTAGTGTCGAATGTGTTCAGGGAGCAAGAAAATAAGTTCCAACTTCCAAAATATACTCAAGGAGTATTTTCTTCATACAGTTTATTCCCACCATTCTTCATTGATGGATTTTTTTTTGTTTTTTCTTGGAAAATTCTTCATTTATGGAAATATAATTAGGTCAAAGTCAATGTTAGCTCAATCTTCCTTTGCTTAAAAGCTACCCTTTCTACTCCAAACAATGAACTTCACAGAAGATGCAAGCTTGTAAAGCCAGAAGCAGTGAGGTAAACTTCTCAAACTTGTCTTCTTAACGACCATCATCAACTTCATTTATTAAAATGAGAGACAAGACCTAAAGGGTCTAAGGTCCCAAACATAGTCCTAAGGGAGGATTTAAGAAACAAAACCAAGTAATTTTGGTATCCGGTTTATTTTTAGAAGGCCAACAAAGCAAATTGCTATACATAATCATCCAGCTCAAAGATCTATTAAATTGATATTAACAGTTACGATAGCACCATAAATCCATAGAATATCATCACAAAAAGATCTGAATAAGAAAAGACACAACCCAGTCGTTGAAATTGCAACCAGAATCGTGCACTGATTTATTGGCATCTTGTTCAAATATTAAAAGACACAATCATGTTCACCAAATTAATCATGACAAAAGAATAACATATTTACTATCTTCATTCTATACCACTCATAAATCTCAGCTCCCAGGTAGCTCAACTAGTAGACAGCGCAGTAAGAGAAAAAGGTCGGACTGAACTTCACTTGCCCACTTCACTTGACATTTGACCCGTTGGCAAAACAGTTCTCCTTTTCACCCCTTTCATTTTCCTTCCCAAACAAGGGGGAGGTTCTTTTGCTTCTTTCTCCTCATTTATATTACTCAAACAAGGAGGAAAGAAGCTTGCCCTTCTTTTCAAGTTATGAGACAAGCCAAAAACGTAAAAATAAGCAAATAAACTCAGAATAAGAACAGTTTCAGAGACAAAACAAGGAGGAATGGAAATGCAAAATCACCAAAACATCCAAAATTTTCACTATCTTTCCCTATGACGTATTTTTTCCATTTTTTTTTTAAAAAAAGATAAAAGTAGAAGGAGGCAGTTCATAGGTGAAGTAATACTAAGCATTTGAGACATTCCCAAGCACCAAAAACCAGCTTGAAAACACGACAAATAACCAAGTTGGAGAAGAAGGAAAAAAAAACTCTACTGTTTAAGTAAAGCGCTCCAAATCTACCAAACTCCAATCTTTTCTATCACAAGTTTCTTCCTGTTAATTACCTGCGGTTCTGGAACCAGACTTTGAGCTGCTTCGGCTCAATATTGGACAGGATAGGGCACTCCCTGATTAGCTGCTGTCGCCTAAGAGAACTGGGCTTCGGGCACTCATTGTACACCCTCTCGAGCGCATCCACTTGCTCCGGCGTGTACCTAACGTATTTCCCTCCGTCCACCGCTAGTTTCTGCCCCTTTCCAGACACTACCGTCGCCATCTACCCTCCAAAGCTTAAAAAAAGATCCTATCTTTACTAACAATCCACCGACTCCCACCGAGAAAACTCAAACCCTAGCACGCACCGAGCTCCCTCCTCTTCCGTCTCGTCGGTGGCAGAAAAGAAGCGCAATCGAAATCCAGCATCACAACCCAAAAGAGCTTGTCAGCCCCGCCGCTCGCAACTCGACGAAGAAAGATTTACCGAACCCTAGTTGCTGCTCCGCTGGATTCTCTGCCCCGTCGCAGTGGCCATTACTGATGGGAGAGCACCGAGGTCTCTTCCTTTTATTAGCTTCAGCTCAAAGCTCTTTTTTTTAACTCGCCCATTAAGACTTTTCCGTCCATAGACCCTCTAATATCGGAAATTACCATTAGACCCTCCAAGGTACAAATTTACACAAATAGAGAAATATTGCGAACGGAATTGATCACGGATCAGAAAAAACATGTGAGAAAAAATGTTTTTGAAAAATATAAATAATTTTCAAATTTTCACATCGTAATTTTTCACTGATCAGAAATTTTGTTTACTGGTAAATGAAACAGTGTAAGGATAAATTGTGTGCAGTAACGCTGTTCAGTTTGCCTGTGTGTTTTATCTGCATGGTTCCAAGCATCCACATCTTTCCTCTGGGAATCAAAAATTCAAAATTTTAGCACACAAATATTCTGAAAAAAATATTTTTTTTTTTCAAAAGAGAGAGAGAAAGAAATAGTGCTCATAAATGCCATGCATGCTGTCATTGCTGTGTTCAAGTCTGTTGGAGTTTTCTGCATGCTTCAGAGCCATTGTTGCATCGTTACCTGCCCTTCATGACAAAGGGGGAGGAACAGCGTGTGTTTTGTGCACTGCAGCACTCCAAAGAAACAGAGAAGAGCAGCAGTGTGCTGTCTCTGTTCCCTTTCTTTATGCTATGACTGTGCAAGTTCCATGATCAATCTCTATCTCTCCACCAATGAATGCGTGCCAATGTTTGGCATGTGAGTCTCCCTGCACCAGTTCAAGTCAGAATTACAGTGATCATCAGTGAGCAAAGATATCATGGTTAGAAGGTGAATTCTAAAGGCATATTAGCAATCTAAGGGACACTTTGAAAAGGGGGATAAAGTTCAAATGCAAACTGAAACTTTTCTGTAATCAGACTAAAATAAAAAAAAGCATCAATTCCATCTTAAAGATGCCATTAGGCACACACTTTGAGGACTTTAGTCCCTAGAGCCATGGCCTTAGGCCATTAAAGCCACTTTATTGGCATGAGATACAACCAAACAAACAATCACTTTCCAATATAAATTGTTCCTGCAGCAGTGACAGTGGCAGTGTTGGCCACATTCCCTTCTTCCCTTTCCTTCAGTCCCAATCTTGTCATTGGCTCCCTCCACAGACAAAGAGAATGTACTCTGAAAAAGCTTGTAGCCTAGAACCCCTAGAGGCTCACTCAACTTTGCATCAAAGAAACACACTGGCTATGTGATTATACTACTTCTTTTGCTTAACTGAAAGAACATAGAACAGAATGTCTGAAAAGGTGTTTGTGGTGTGTGGTTGATTTTAACTTCTCTAAAGGAAAATACTCTAAGCATTGTCATCTAGGGAAAAGTTCAAGGGCCTAACAACAACCATTAATGGATAATGATGATGATGATGAGAAGGGTAGTAGAGCCAAAGAGCACAGGCCTCATGATGTCTGCTTGTCTCCTACTCGGCTTGAGCTATTCATGTGTTTGCTACATGTGTATCTCCCCATTGCTTGCCTTTAAAATAAAGCAAGGGCATGGGCTACGGCCATGTTCTCTTCCATGGCATGAGCTCTGCACAATGAACAAAGGGGGGGTAGTGGCATTTTAACACATATCTGATCGACAAGGAATGGTCCCTAAACTATTGCATAACGTGATTTCTCACCCACCATCAACTTTAAGCGTTCATCACAGGCTGAAATGACTGATTTTTAAAATCAGCCGTTCTGTAGATTATCTTTTGATTAATGGAGGAGAAGTGTGAGGTTCTTGGGGTGTCAGGGACCGCAGCTCACGCGTGTTCTTCGAGTTCTGTGCTAGCTTTGCATGCCTGCAAGTCTTCGGCCCTCTCTCTCTCTCTTGTTCCTTTTTCTGCAAGAAAATGGCATGGAATTGTTGATCACTGTGAAGAAACTTTCTGATTCAAGGCATTGACTCATGCAAGATTTCAGGAGTACGTACGACAGGGAATTGCTAGTGCACTGGGCCTGCTCTTTCGACTCAGGCTGAGGGTTTGCCCTTTGCCAGTCCAACGGGTCAGAAATTTCAGTTCAAGCATAATGAGCCCGGCTGAGCTATTGTCGCGGTTGGATTTAGATTTGAGTTAGCTTTTTTATTAGAATCGGGGTTTAATATGACAGAGCCAGGAATTTCATATCGAGAGGGCGAAATGTATATGTTCATATTGAATGGAGATGACCATGTCGTTGTCTCCCATTCACCTCTTTTTCAACTTCTATTTATATACCTCATATATTCCTTATACTTAAAAATTAAGGGGGGAGGGCATCCCTAGGGTTTAATATACATAGGAATATTTGTGCTTCTCGATTAATGGACAAGTAAACAGAAGAAAAATAGATTTTTTTTTTTTTTTTGAGAAATATTGTTACAGAAGGCTAAAATGGAATTACCATTTGAATTGAAAGTAGAAAATTTTAAAATTCCATTTGTTTTAATAAGTAAAATTTATATTAAAAAAATCGGAGTACAATATTTGAAAATTAATAGCTTTTATAAATACACTTCTAATTCCCGGTAAATATGAATTTAACATGGATTTACCCACTCATGTAGATTGACTCACTATCCAAACTTTTATTTTTAACCCTCTATACAAGGTATATCAAAGCAGACACAATAATGTGCATTGCCTTGGTCAATAAATATTTATCAAGGAAACATGACTCAAATACTCATTAAAAGAGATAAAATAAAATTATTAAAATTAACCGGATCAAATTACCAAACTAAATTATATTAGTATTTAAATTATTCTAATAATTATGTTATAATTATTAGAATAATTTTTAGAATTATTCTTAGAATAATTCTATTATTTATTAATTGGTCAATTGATCCAGTACTTTTTGAATATTATATATTGTATTATCCTTAGGGCAAATATCAATGAACAATATATTTTATTACTCTCATATTATTTCTTGCTCTCTCCCTATTCTTCTTCTTACATGGTATCAAAGGTCCCCGGGGCCATGGTGACGCGGTAGGACATCTACGTTGTCTCCCAGGCACCCATGGTTCAAACCCCAGCAATGGCGTATTTGCAGAATTTTTTCCTCCAAATAGGGCCGTAATCAAATGATGTTGGGACTTCTGAGCTGGTCGCCATGTGCGCTTCCTTATTTACCCTGGTGGCTGGTGGGAAACTTCCATGGGACCGGGCCGGTCACCCCCAGAGATAGTCAATGAAGTTAACTGGGATTATCATTTTCTTACATGGTATCACAGTCATCTCTTTTTTATTTTATCTCAATTTCTTGAGGTGGAGATCCAATAAACGACGAACTTTTTTTTTCTCAGATCTCTTCTTCTCTCCTACGTGTTTTAATTTTCTTATTCTTCTTTATTTTTCAAAACAAATGAAAAATACTTATTTTCTTCCGCCACCAACCCCTCTGCTTCTCTTTCCTCTTCCTTAATATCTGTTTTTTTCCGTCTCCGTGGTTTTTCTCCACTGCCACCGAACAAGTTATTTTTTTACTTTAGATGTCAAATACTCGACGACATCAAAGAGGCCAAAAGCACAGTTTAGACCGATGTTAGATTTGTCACATCGTTGGTCATACTGGAAATATATGCCCTAAAAGACTTAATTGGTTTCGGGTAAAATATTAAATTTGTCTCGGAATTGGACATTTTGATATTCAATGTCCTAGTCCATTTGACTCAAATTTCATTGGTGGTCATACAGCCTCAAGACAACCATATATTTCACAAGTATATCCTAAAGTCCTTTCATTTGTGCCTACTTGTGGTAAAATCCTAGAGTTTTTATCTACTGATTGGTATATAAACACTGGAGCAACTCATTATGTCACATCAGATTATAATATCTTTACAGGCATAATGTCATATTATGGCTCAAATACGGTTCAAGTAGGCGATGGTTTAGATTCGCAAATTGCTAATCTTGGAAACACATATGTTCATTTATCTAATCGAACTTTTCACATGCACAATGTCTTTCATGTTTCATCTATCACTAAAAATTTACTTTCTACACGTCAGTTTTGTCTTGATAACAATGTCATTTTTGAGTTTTATCATAATCATTATCTTTTAAAGGATAGAGGAACAAATGCTATTGTGTTTTATGGGAGAATAAAAAATGACCTCTACTGTCTTCAGAGTTCTTCAAT
>JBBMJZ010413104.1:919388-936089 GCA_037833815.1 Zingiber zerumbet | reverse complement strand
GTTCCGCAGGCGATCCAAGTTTAACTTAAAAGAACACATGGTAGCTAGGAAAGGTTCAGACCTTGTACAAAATTTTTGTACAGTGGAACCGTTAGGCTTTCCGAGTAGCAACCAATAGTTCTTACAGTGAGGAGGCACCCTAGAGCGTGCTAGAGGCTCATCTGAGTGCATTGGAGGCGCCTCAGAGCGCCTTGAAGGCACCCTAGCGTGGATAAAAAACACAGTCTGTGCAACTTATTGAGTCCAAAGCTTGCGGGATCTTTTTTGCAGCTGAAGGCACCTTAGATAAGGCAGGAGCCACCCTCAATGCTCCATAAAATCCTATTCGACCAGCCAATTACACACAACTTCCATACGAGCTACTACGATCAGTCTGCTACTTCGTCTTCACACTACGACCATACTACTACTCTACTACACCCTACTACTATCGAAAGATTGACACCAACTCCGTAGTACATCCGGATCTTCATCCTTTGAGTTGGTAAGAAAGTTCATTATTGTGCATAATTATTATTTCTGCAAAAGGAAAGTGTAGGATTGTTACACTTCCCTATTATTATTTCTATATTCGATTACTCTATCGAGATCTTACCTATTGAGAATTCTAGTAAATTGTTTATCGATAGATTCGAGGGATCTGAACCTTGGAGTAGGAGCCACCGAAGACTTTAAACCAAGAAACATCTATGTCTTGTCTTTTTCTGATGTTTTATTTCTTCCATTATGTATTTATTTTATAAAATTAAAAAATTATTTTTTAAAATTACATGATACATCCACCTCTCACATGTATTAATCCTACACCCGTGTCCCCTATAATTTTTTCCACGATAATTACTTGTTGCTGACTCACTATACCTTGATCTCAGATAAGAACATGTGGCATTTAGTGGTGGCCTCTATGTGGCTGTGTGTTTGAAGAAGTCAACCCCATGGTTGATAGTCAAGCGTGGTGGCCTCCATGTGGCGGTGTGTAGGAAGAAGTCAATCCCATGGTTGATAGTCAAGCGGAGCTATGCATTAAGTGACACACTCAATTCCTCTCTAGCCCAATCTCCCGACTCCATAAGCTCAGGAACCCGATTCTATCAGCTCAGGAGTCCAACTTCATTGGTTCAGTCATCTGACTCCAATAAGTTAGTCACTCGATTCCATCAGCTTAGGAGTCCGACTCCATCAACTTAGGAGCTCGACTCCAACAGCTTATCACCTGACTCCAATAGCTCGGTTACCCTACTCCATCAACTCAGGAGCCTGACTCCAACGACTCGGTCTTCCAACTCCAACAGCCCAGTCACCCGACTTCATCAACTAAAGAGCTAGGTTGCATCCTTCAAAGAGTAGCGTAGACGATTGACATATGACATCCCTAACATAATGACTAATAGTCAATTTTTAGAAATCGATGATCTGAAATTTATTTCATCATGCGTCTAACACCTGTGTACCTATATTTATCGGACGAGACTCACATTTTATGTGACTCGCTAAGCTGTCTCCTCCGAAAGATATGAATAACATAGCCGTTACCTTCCAAAGGACGTGGGCAAGATGATCGTTTAATCTTGGAAGATATGACATGGATCACATAAGCATTAATCTCGGACCAGGTGGAGAAATGGGTATAGTTATGGCTCTTGACGCTCATTTCTATAGGTACAGATATGCGTATACAACCTTCAAGACATCATTACTTTAGAAAGTTGATCTTCTCTTAACCTTTATATTAACTTGAGCGTTGAAATAGTCGAGTTACTTCAACCCTCATTCTAATTCCTATTGTTAAGTGCCCACCGGATCTTCTGACATCCCTATCGTCCCCGTGTCCTCTGCAATCTTTTCCATGATAGTTACTGACTCATCAGATGATGATCTCAATCATTCATATGCGTTTTTTTTAAAAGTGTTTACCATCCACTCCAATTTATCAGCCTCGGCAAGGGCGACGGTGAGAAGACGCCGTGCCTCGGCGGTGTTTCCAGTGACGAGGCAAGTGTGCTTCGTGCGGGGGCCGTGGCCAAAATAACGTCGACGCGACGATGCCGTTGTGGCTACGCTGTTCCAGAGACCGACAGTTGTATGCAAATCCAAATGGCCGCCCATGTTCCATATCCAGATTAATCGAAATTAAAACCAGTTATTATCATCATTCTGTAGTCAAAATTATTGTTTTTCTCAGTTGTCCACTAGTCTTTTGAATTTCTTTCGGTTTGAATGTGTTTGGAGATGTGTGTGGATCAGTTTCTGTTTTTAAGAAAAAGTTAGAAGATTAACATAAAAACGTCTATCCTCGTCTTTCAGACACAATTATACGATGAAATCTATTTGTTTGAAATTTGATCTTTTTTCAAAAATCTATGAAGTTGTTATAAAAATATTTACAAGTTACAACCAAATAAAGATGTGCCAATTTGGGGAATCTGGTGCGGGGTGCGTTAGATCACGATTCAATGTCAGTGGTTGATTTTCGGTTCGACGCCGTCGATCCAGCCCCGTACTTTTCTGGGACAAAAGATGTCGGCGAGGCTCGCTGCGGCCGTCGCCTATCGTTTCTTCCCGCAAATGAAACCCTCGATCTGCATCTGGATCTGAGGGACTGAAATGGCGAAATCCGCGACGGAGAAGAGGAGGGTTCGGCGAGTCTCGTAGAATGAGGGAAGAGATCCGCCCGACACCTCGTCCAAGGTTCTTTCGTCTCCTATTTCGTTTTCCGCTCGCTCCGTTAATTGAGTTACCTTGCTTTGTTTGATTGAAGAAACAAGCATCCCGTTTTCTTTTGTTCTGTATAATCCATCCCCTAATACGTTCTTTGCTATTTGATTTAGTGGAAGGGAAATTTATTTCTAGGATTGCCGTAGTATTACATTTGTTTGATCTATTTTTGGATGTGAAGGGAACAAAATTACGGCTGTTCTTCCTCTGCGTGAAAGATAAGGTCAACAGCTTTACATATTCAATGAAGTGCAATTCTGGAAATTGGCGCAGCAGTTCTTTATTTTCTTCCTTACCTCACAAAGGGCATGAAGAACCATATCCAACAAAAGGTGGTGTTATCAGCTCAAAACCATATTGCCGGTGCTCGTCTCTCACATGCCTATGCACTTGAACATTTTTACAGTGTTCATTATTTTTTTTTCCAGTTATTTGACTGAAAAATGCAAATTCTGAATTCATTTTGTCTGGCAGTTAGAGCAGCTATCTTTGGCTTTCTATACATAGTTTCTGGAAAAGCGCATTTGGTTTTTCCCCTAGATCGATGCCAAGGAAACAACGTTTAGGGAGCTAAGTCAGCTTTGGCCAAAGAAAGATGAAGAGGAACCCCCAAAGTGGACATCAAGGATTACATATGCCACTGGAGCTGTGTTGATCGTGGTTTTGCTTCGGCACCATGCTCCTGAAGAGGATGCCAGAGCTAGGTATGTTGTGTTATCAGATATGTAAGAATTTAATATCAGGTGTTGGTAACTTGCTATCCATGTCAAAAACTATCTGTGTGTGTCTTAGCTGAGTTATTTCACAAGAGAAATAATTTTTCGTATCATTTGTTGCTATCCAGTTAAAAACTATTTGACTATGTCTTAGTTGAGTTATTTTCACAAAGGAAACCTGTGACATGAACCCTCACAAATCTAAAGGGTCATTTGACCTAAACCCTCACAAAGATAAAGGGTCATTTGACCTAAACCCTCACAGAATTCATACATGCACTTGCCTAAACAATAGAAAAACAACAACTCTTACATGCACTTACCTAAACAATATAAAAACAACAACTCTGAAAGGGATAACTATCCAAAAACTCATTCTACCACTCTCACTCAACCAAAAAAGAGTCAAAATTTTAATTATAGGGCAGCCTGGTGCGCGTACCTCCCACCATGCGGGATCCCGGGGAAGGATCCAATGAACGCAGCCTTACCCTACTTTTTGCAAGAGGCTGTTTTTAGGATTCGAACTGGTAACCTTTTGGTCACAAAGCAACAATTTTACCGTTGTACCAAGGCTCCTCCTCTAGTCAAAATTTTAATTGATGAACCAAAATCAAATGAAGATAGAACAAAGTTCATCATTAAAAATCTTCTCCTCATCATTAAATGTGACATACAATGAAGTAGGAGTGAAGTGTTGGTGTGATAAAATTGCACTAATATGCATATCAAAGACATTATAAAATCTAGGAAGAAAGTTTATAGGCTATTGTGACTAGGTTAGTGCTCAAACATCTTAATACACCACATAAATCCAAAACCACTGGCATCTAATGGATGTCAACTACTATTTGCAAGCAAACAAATGATGGATATGGGTTCTTCAAGTGGATGGATGAAATAAAAGACAACTTCACCTTCCAAAAAGTTCAGGTTAAGGTTAAGCTTTCAATGGCCATGTGAGTTTTTTTGTTTTTGCTGTTTATTTTTTGTCTAAACGTCTGAGGTTACTTTTCAGTAAGAGTATTTCAGTTAGAACAATTTTAACGTTCAGAATTGGAGTTTAAGTCAACAAAGTAATAGGTTATTATGGTCATTACCATTTTTTTCAACGTTTAGAATTAGGGTTTAGGTCAACACGTAAATGTTCAACGTTCAGAATTAGGGTTTATTCTCTTTATTCTCTTTTAGGGTTATTTTGATCATCACCATTTTTTTTCATTTTGACTTCAGGTCAAAGGGGTTAAGTGTTGTTTTTTAAATATAGGAGGACAAACGGTAACTTGATAGAAAACACAGGGAGACTTTAAGTTATTTAGCCACATATATATTACCAAGCCTCACGTAGCTTAACGTTAATTTGGAATTTTCTCTTACTGTTTTTCTTCCTGATTCATGCAATATTATCAATTCGCCTGTTAAATTCTCTTTAGATACCTGAAGAAGGTTCACAATATATATTGATGATGTCCTTTGAGTGATCTCCAAAAGTAGCATTATCTTGGATGATGGAGAAGCAGCACCTACTTGTTAATGGAATTCAGAGAAATTTTACAAAAGAAGACAATCAATCAGCCAATGCTCAAGACTCAAGTTATGGTATGGTTGAAACTGACCATCAAGAGGCCGATCAAATGGAATATTCGGTTCAACTTTCCTAAGGTATGATTACAATAATATCCGAAATTATCTGCTCCATGCCTTTTGCCTTGAATTTTAAATGGAGTATTTTGTTGTTTAATAGAACGTCTGAGAGTTAACTAATATCAAGTGTTTTTTTCTTTTGATAATGGAATGCATTCTGATCGGCATAATCAAGCAAAATTAATATTCAGGGCAAGTTAAATAGGATGGAAGTATTATGATGCAGGTGTGTAGAAAAAAAAGAAGAGTCAGGGTTTCTTATCTATTTCTCAAATTCGTTAGTTTCTTCATCCAATAATGTTTGTTGCATTAGTCATCTAAGATAAAAGCTAACATCCCCATAGAGAGTGCATGTAATCTATGTTCTTGTGAACATTGTCTTCCACTTATCGTTGTGTGTAGTTGCCTCTGTCTATTGATAAGTTATAAAGAGTTCTCTTGTGTTATTAATAGTCATATTCGACCTTGTCAGTGGTTTTGCTAACGATTATAAAAGTTCTGCTGTTCGAACTTCATGCTATGTCGACACGATTTTTCTATGTTAATCCGACCTTATAATGGTTCACATCATAGTATTGATAATCACTCATCTTGCATTTAGTTGGACTTGTTCAACTTCATTTTTGTTTTTTTTTGGCAAGGAGGTCAATCGTCTACTCAATTAGTTTGGACACTATTTTTCTCTCCATAAAGCCACCCAAATATATCGAATTATTTCCTCATCAATTGGTCACGTCGACGTGGGAAGGTATCAAAAGAAATTAATGTTAGTCAACTTGATGCTTGCTTTGCAGTGACTCGTGGGAAACTTTTTTTTTTATTTCCACGAAGTAAACTTTACCAAGAGAATAATCAACTTGACGCGGTTGATCGACTAAAAATTCCGGCATAGAAAATGACTTCGCTAAATAAATTGATGGATGAATACTGAGTCAACGTCCATTCCGCGTTCAGCGAGGTAGGTTTTGAATGGAAAAAGTCGCGTGGCCACGGAGGTGTGGAAATTGGCCCTGGCTTTGTCTTCCAATTTCGTTGTAGAAAATCTCATCCTTTCCGTTATTCTCTTAATTTCATCCTCCCTCTACCTTGATTTCTGAAGCCATCCTCGTCGATTCCTCTCCAAGCTTCGGCCATGGAGCTTGCCGTCCTCTTCCTCGTCGTGTTCTCCTCCTCCTCCCTGTTGCAGCACGCCACCGCCCAAACGTGTGATGCTGCGATTACCTTCTCCAACGACAAGTTATACACTGCCTGCAACGTCCTTCCCTACCACAGCGCCTCCCTTCACTGGAACTACTTCGCCTCCAATGGTACCGTCGACATAGCCTACCGCGCATCGGGGTCTTCCGCCAGCTGGGTCGCCTGGGCCATCAACCCCAACAGCACCGGCATGAGCGGCGCTAACGCTTTCCTCGCCTTCACCAACAGCACCACCGGCACCGTCGCCGTCTTCGCCACCCGCTTCGCCAGCACCGGCGTCCAGGTCGCCGATGTCCGGGACGAGGAATTGGACTTCACGGTGTACGACAAGCGGGCGGAGTACTCCAACGGCTACTACACCATCTACGCCTCCCTGCAGCTGCCGGGAAACACCACGAGGCAGAACACAGTGTGGCAGGCTTCATCGGCTTTTAGCGACGGAGTTCCCTACGGCCACCCTCTCGGCACAGCCAACAGAGCGTCGACGTCTACCCTGGACTTCCTCTCCGGCCAGACCGCTTCCGGCGGAGGCAATTCGAGGCTGCATCGCAAGAACGTATGTTCGCCCAAAATTTGGACTTTCACATCCTGCATCCATTTTTTTTCCTGATGATTAATTGAATCGGCCGACAGATTCATGGAGTTATAAACGCCATCAGCTGGGGAATTCTACTCCCGACTGGAGCCATCATCGCAAGGTACGTGAAGGTGTTCCAGTCCGCCGACCCGGCGTGGTTCTACCTCCACGTCGCTTGCCAGTGCTCGGCCTACGTGGTAGGCCTTGCCGGCTGGATTCTCGGCCTCAAGCTCGGAAGCCAGTCGAAGGGAATCACCTACCACAAGCACAGGGACATCGGCATCGCCCTCTTCTGCCTCGCCACCGTGCAGGTGTTTGCTCTGTTTTTGAGGCCCGACAAGAATCACAAGTACAGATGGTACTGGAACATCTACCACTACGCGGTTGGATATGCCGTCATAATCCTCAGCATCGTCAACGTCTTCGAGGGCTTCGACATCTTGGACCCTGCCAAGAAGTGGAAGGACGCTTACATCGCCGTCATCGCGACGCTGGGCGGCGTTGCGCTCGTTCTGGAGGCCTTCACTTGGGCCATCGTTACCAGGAGGAGGAGCTCCGAGAAGCCTCATCATTGCGACAGTACCACAAACGGGTTTTATGCTTGAAGACTACAACTACACGATCAATCGGTGTTATTTAGATAATAATGATGCAAAAGGCGGGTTCCGCCGCCCAGCGGCCCCCCTAGGCCTGGCCCCACAGGAACCCTAGGAGGGAGGGTAAACCAGCGGTGAATGCTGGACCGGTCAAAGCATGGTGTCTCAGGAATTTAGCACAGCCGGCCCAGATTATTAATCCAGTGCGCGTCTGCAGACCTTCGACCCTTCGTTCCATGATGCAAAGAGTCATGCTTTAACCGGTTGATCCAGCCCGCGGGGGCGTGTTATTTAGATAATAGATGCGTAGGGAGAGAGAGAGAGAGATACCTGGCAGATCATTCTTGCTTAATTTTTTTGTACTACGACTTAATCCATAGAAATTAGTTTATTCAACGTGCAGTCTTTCAATTATGAAGTTATCAGAATTGGATCAACTGATCCATGCAAAAATAGATTCAATCTGCTGGTTTGATAAAAACTGAAACGATGATCTATCAGAAGTTATGAAAACTCCACATATACCTCTTCAGCATCTTAAAGGATAACAAGGCAGTGTAGTAAAATGAAGTTTGGAATTGAGCATTTGTTCTATGGGATAAAACCATGTTTCTTTGACGTCGCTTGTTTCCTTGCATTTCCTCAATTTTCCACATTGTCCCGGAGCCATTTGGATGGAAACTCCACCTAACGATCAAACAACAATAATACGACTCAAAGTGTTTTCTTGCATGCCGCCTCTCTGTTGGACTCGTACTGCCATCCTCATACTCTTCCCCTCTTTGCATCTTGTTTGGATATATATATAAATATATATAATGATCAGGTAAACCATGAATGATATAGCACGAATAAATTTCAATCGAAAGTGAAAAAAAATTGGTATACTTGATAGAAAGAAGCTAAATCCTTAATTCTGTGCATAAACAAACAAACAGGGAGCTGTTCAGCTAAAGTCAAGCACAAACAAAAACTCAAATCATAGCAAGGGTTCAATCCAAAGCAAGGCTCTCTGGTTAACTACATAGGCAAACTCCAAGAACGCCACTAGTTGGATCCATTCTTCTTGTTTGCTTTCCTCATTTCAGTTTATACTTAGTAATGAATTGGTGGAGAATTGAGACATTAACATTATAAGTGGATATAGACTAAGAATTTTCCTTTTCCATTTTCAATCTGTTTCAGCGTTGTTAAAATGGCCATTAATTTAAATCCTAAACCTGCGACTGAAATGATAAGGAATCGATGGATATAAAAGAGAAAAGAACAAATAGATACACCAATCCATGCGTCACTGTTATGATCGCAGGAACTGCGGACGTAGAATCTACCTACACAAAAACAGTATGATTCATCAAAACTAGCTTGATGAAGGAAAGGTTAATGCTGATTAATTCTGAGATGCATATATAATTAATTACCAAGTTCAAAACTTGGAAGCAGCTAGCTCATGCAAATTCCATGGAGGAAAGAGGGGAACGGACATGCTCCAAAACCAAAACGTGAAGCGAAAAGCAGACAGACGAGTCGCATAAAATCGTATGCTTCCCAAAACTCGGCGCCAAACGCAAGGCTCCAAGCTTCCTTTGTTCCACTCTCCCCGCAACTTTCTCCCTTTTAAAGTGGTCTCTGCTCCTGCTCCCACCCACCAAACAAACGTCTCCTGAGATAGCCTCCAATTCCTTTCCTCCTTGGATTTTGCACTCCTGCCATAGATTCTCTGCCCTCCCTTTCCCCACAAATTTAATCCATTAATGCAGGAGGAGAAGGGCTTCTTCGATCCCTATAAATAGCAGCACCTACGAGCTGAGCTCCAATTCATCATCATCCGCCTCGACCATGGGGAGAGAGAGCGCCTCGCTCAATTCCACCATTGCTCTGCTGCAGGAGAGGTTCAAGAAGCTGGAGAGAGTGAGGGAGATGCGAGAAGAGCGGGAGCTCCACAGATCGGCGACCACCAACAGGGGCGCCGCCCAAGTCGGATTGCAGTCGTCGGAGCAACCCAAGTGGCTGTTCCCCGGCGCCTCGGCGCCGTCGTCCGGACAGCTCCGCGGCAGCCATGTCGTCGTGGACACCTCGCTCACCATCGGCTCGTGGCATAACGGCAACGAGACGACGGACGTCGACACTTCCCTTCACCTGTAGCCATGCGGGCCTGTGTCATTAATTAGTATGTGCATCGAGTAGCTACGCTCTGTAATTAACTTCTCTCGAGAAGTGTTGCGACTGCAATCTGCAATCTGCATGCCTTACTGTACTTGATATGAAGAGATTGAAGAGACGTACTGATCAATCATTCCAACTTAGAATGCGAAGAGTGGTGGGGGTTTGACGGAAGTGAGAGTGGTGAGTCTGTTCCACAGAGGCGATGGAATTCCTGTCGGAAAAAATTAGTAAACGACGGATATAAAAAGCTCATCGTCTCTGTATCAGTGAATCAATCATGCGTCTGCGCAATGTTTTCTGGCGTCTGTACACAAGACTTGGCGTTTTCTTGCTTGAAGCCACGGATCCTCATGCCTCTGCGCAATGTTTTCTGGCGTCTTGTAGGCTCAGGCCACGAAGCCGCAAGGAACCAAAACGAATCTAAAAGCAACATCAACTACGTTACCAATTTTTTCACGTTCAAAACTAACTACAGTTAGCTTGATGTGATGTGATGTGATGTGATGTGTGATGATAAATGAGGTTTTTAATTTGTCATTTTTACCTTAGATCGATAAAATTTTAAAAAAAACCTCATCTGAATCATATGGGTGAGATGAAGAAGGCAAGAATGTTAGCTTAGGGACATGTGGAGTACTTCAGATCTGCCGAGATGCATTTTTTTTTTATAAGTAGGAGAGCACTTATGAAATCAAGGTCTAGGTCAAATGAAAGCCTTTTCATTCAAGTACCTAGTAAAATGATTTGGCCCGAGTATCCTTTGTTGTTCAGTAGCATAGTGAAAATCTTTGGCATAGAGTTCCAGTGCTAACCTCAATATATATTGAAGAATTCTGTGAACCTTTCTGACCATCATTGAATATCCTGTACAACCTTCTTCTCAAAACTCAAATTCCTATTTCTTCCCGGAGTCACAGACTATGAAAAATAAAGAACACATATAACTACTAAGCATATTGTTCCCGTGTGGGATCGTGCATGGTTTGATGAATCAGCTGGAGGCGATTGCTAAGGGGGAGATCCTAGATGCTTTGGGGAGGAAGAAAGTGCCGTGAATACCTATAGCACTCCGCTAGAGATTAGAAGGAGCGCCGAAGCGGACTCAGTGTGACCACAGCGGCTAGAAAGAAATAAAGGTTGCGGAGTCGTAGAAGAGTAGATGATTGTGTGTGCATACATGAGCTTGCGAGAGCGAGCGACCTTTTATAGAATGCCGAATGTATATGTTTCTATGAGGTATTTGCATCCATTTACCATGTTCTCCGAGATGTACGCTAATGTTCTTCACTCTTATAGGAGAAACGGTCCTATGAATGAAGCGGTTATGCCTCTCCCACGTTTTTAACAAGCCATGTAGGATGGAAGATGATTGAGCCCGACGAGGCTAAAGAGATCAGAAAGACCGAGTAGGAGAAGACCGAGAGGTTTGGGTGGCCGAGTCATCGAGTTCGGAGGAGTCTAACAACCGAACTCAGAGGGCCGAGTTGGAGAGGTTTAGTAATCATGTGGTGAGGGAGCACAATTGTGCCGAACTGAGTTTGTTGGGTGTTCTGATTCGAAGGGGTTTGTTGACCGAGTCGGATAAATCAAGTCGGAGAGGTAGTCCGTCGCCCAAGCTCAAAGAGTCTAATGAACTGATTTGAATAAGTCTTTTGCTCGAGTCTTAGGTAGTCTAGTAATCAAGTAGGAGTCGGGTGATCACTTTGATTTCCACCTATGCTTTCTTTTTGACCAAGACCTTTGACTAGACCATGTCACGTATGGGTTCTCATATCCACTACATCACAAACCTTCCTCGAGTCTAGTCGAAGGAGATATGAGTTTGACTGACTTCACTGTTGTGTTTTAGGTCGGATGCCCCACTCGGGGTTTAGGGCAGATGTAGACAAGTGACCTTACCATCATACCGTTATATGCCTTGAGAATTTGCGAGTCTGGCGTTATTAATGTACGCAATAAGCGTGATGATATATCTTTGTAATGATTGACATGCCTTGTCTTGCAATTAATACTAGCGAGTTGAGGACCACCACATATCGAGGCCATGTCTGGAGATCAGTTTGAGATGACTGTTGAGATTTTATGGATTTGGATGCATGATCCAACAACTCAACGCGATAGTGCAACAAATTCGATGGTTGGAACTTTGAGCCACGACTATATTTGGGCTGGTGGCAAAGGAATGTGACCGCATTTGTCATTTCTTTCATCTTCGTCTTCATTCCCCGACAATCTTTTGCTCTCACCCCTAGTTCTTTGGTGTAAGTCATTGCCTTCCTCTCTTTGTTTTCCATTTTAATGTTATTTTCCTTGAGTTTTTTGTCTGACCGTGGCCTCCAAAGGTCCATCCACCTTCTAGTATGAATCGATTGAATCATACATGGGCGTGACCTAGACCAACTGCACATGTAATTTGAGATACCGGCCGACTACTGCATTGTAATCCCGAACTCACTTGATCGTCCTGTATACTCACCCACTAGTTTTGTAACATTTTTTTAGGCAAATGCTAAGTGGGCTTCACTTTCCTGTTCTAACATTCTTTTTCAAGATCTCTGAGTATTTTTACATTCCTATCCAACAGTAGGTCCCAAACTCATTTCGACTACTTTGCAGGTTAGTTATTCTTTTTCGCCTATATCATCAAGTGCCCTTGACCCCCTGAGTTTTTCATTATTCCTTTTACTCAAAGAAAATGAAGACCGATATCTTTTATTTTACTACTAGGTTTGGATGTAGTTTTTTAAAGAAACTCCCGACTTTTCATAAAGGATGAAGATCTTTTTTTTTTTATTATTCAACTTCTTACCCTTGTTTTTTTAGCCTAAATGGTCGTAGTAAAAAAAGTTGGCTAATGCTTGCACCTTGTAGCCATTTTGGGTTGGTATCGAATGTCATACTCATTGAGCTCTATTGTCATTTGATCAATCGCCTTGAGGTCTTGGTATTAGTCAATACCCGACCCAGGGTGCTATTGGTAAGCACGACGATGGAATGAGATAAGAAGTATGGTCATAGTTTGCGAGCTATAGTGACCAGAGGCAAAGCTAACATCTCTAGGGTGAAATATCTAGTCTCTGTGCCTTCAGAAGATGAACAGCAAAATAAATGTGTTGGATAATATCCTCTTGTTGAAGTAGAATGGAGCCAACTGTAGGATCGGATGGACCGACTAGAGGGGGTGAATAGCCTGTAAATAAAAGTTAAACCTTTCTCTTGCTACTTACTTAGCAAGGACATATTTAATTAATTAAATCAAAACTAAATGACATTAAAGTAAAGTAAGAGGTAGGGGTTTACCTGGTTACAATCTGAGTCATTGTTAATCCAAGATAATTAAAAGCACTAACGAACTCCTTCTTCGATAATGTCAGAGGTAGAGAAACCCCTTACAGCAGTTGAAAACTTAAAACAAGATTACAAAAGTTAAGATGAAGTGTGTTATCTTCATTTCAAGCTCAAGAGTTCTATTAACTGTTCACTAGTTGAAACTGACCATTTGCTGACATGGTATCATACGGACGCTTGGAAACAATTCAGGTGCTTGGAGTTGATGAAACTCTATCCGGGTCATCAATGCATCAATGGCTCTACCAATGGCTCTGCTGACTCAATGTGATTCTAGGCTCCTAGAACAGATCCGGACGCCTAGTCTTCAACCTGCTCTCATATGTTGGCAACAATCGTGGTGACATGGCAGCCCATTCAGGGCCCTATAATGGATCCAGGTGCTTGGAATCAATCTAGACATCTAGAATGGTCAACTCAGAAGTTGACCATTTTTCATTTCGGTCGTTTGGGTGTGATTCAGACATCCAGAATTGAGCTCATTTTAACTCAACTCCGTCCTTCTTCTCGAACAATCTTCCTCCCAACTTCTCATCTCTCAGATGTACTGCGCACATCATTCTCATTCTACTAGTGACTCTTTCGTAGCTTTTCATCCCTCGGATGTACTGAGCGTGTTGGCTCCCTTTCCATGCCATCTTTCTTGCTCATTGTATCTTCCGTTCGACTTCTCGTATTCCTAAGTCTCTACACACTTAGACACAAGATATTAAACACACATGACTTAACTTAACTTGGTTGGTTAATATCAAAACTAATTTAGGGTACTTACAATCTCCCCCTTTTACATATGGGTAAATAAAACTAAAAAGATAGAGAAAAATCTAAATTTTTTTTTTGGAGATGCTCATGTGAGTCTATATATTTGTTCAAGTAGTTATTTTCAAACAAACTAATTTCTAATAAGTAAATATCAGATTTTCCAAAAAAATATTGAAAATTATATTTAGCTTTCAAAAAATATTGATTTTTTTTTCCAAAGTACAACACAATCAATCTCATAAAAAACTATTTTTCTTTTATTGAAAAGTTTTTTTTAACAAAAATGAGAAATTTTTGTAGAATAAATACTTAAAATAAATTTTGACTTCTAAAAATCTTATAAATTTTTCTAAACATTCAAAATTTAACAATTAGTTTTGGAAAAAAACAAAATTTCCAAAAATTAATCTCTAAAAATTTTTAATTTTATTTTTTAATAAAAAAATTATATAACAGTTGAATTTTTTTTTAAATTTTTTTTACTAATAGATAACATATTTGTTTATCATAAAAAAATTTAGGCAAAAAAATTAGATAGAGAGATTATGAAAATTAATTTTACAAATAATGTTAATAAATCAAACAAATTAATTTCTAACAATTAAATCAAAAAGATCTAACATGTCAAAATAGATTTTGAAATCCAATATAAATTTTTACTTATTGGATTATATTTTTTTAGAAATAACATATTGATTATTTTATAATTTGGCTTCTATGATTTCTCAAATACAAATTTACTCCATAATATATAAAATTTGGAACTGATAAGAAATTTGAATTTGAGTATGTATAGTCCTTTTCTAACATTTCTATTTGATTTTTTAAAATTTTTATTTTCATTTTTAATCTTTTTCTAGTTCTAAGCATGCATTTTCTAATTTTATTTCTAATATTGATTTTTCTTTTCTCATTTCAAGAAACTTGCTGTTAGATTTGTATAATGATCTAGATAGTAATTTTAATGCATCATACATTTGTTCTGAGGGTAGATGTTTTACCTCACTCATCGTGTTAAATTCGTTATCTGAGGCTCACTGATGCTCTCTTTTGAAGGGCTTTCGCCGTCTTCTATATGGTGGTTGATTGTTAGTGCTAGTTTGATAATCTCCTCGGTCTCAAACACTTCTGAAGATGAATCAATATCCATCATAGAGTTGGATTCTGCTTCTTTTGATTCTTCATAGAGTTCCAGAACTTTATCCCAAGAGAGATTTAGCAAAATTGTACCCGCCGATTCTATTGAGTTCCTTAGTCAATAGTACGATCAAAAGGTGGAACTCGACCTTACCATTTGCCATAAATTCGTCACACTGCTTCTTGTTCCAAATGTGTTATTCATTTTTTTTCTCTATTCTCATCCTTTGATGCTTCAAAATCATATTTAATTGTTAATAAAATATAAAAATCGATTTTAAAAAATGTCACTTCCAAAGAACAAACTCCTCCTTAAACTTTGGTGGGTGAATACTTGATCCGACTGTTCTATAAGTACCCCGGGTTGATTTTGATGTGATCAACCAAGTTAAGTTAGATCCTGCATTATTTTGATACATTGTGTCCAAATGTGCAGGAAATTAGGAACATAGAAAGCGAGCGAAAGATGAAGCGGATGAGAAGGATGACACGAAAAGCGAGTCGACAGACTTGGTGCATCCAAGGGATGAGATGCTACATCGGTGGATAAGAAAGATGTGCATGATGTTCGAGGGATGAGAACCCAAGGAGGAAGCATGCTCGAGGAGAAGGTCAGAGTTGGGTTCATGTGAGCTCAACGCTGGACTACCAGAGAATCACCCAGAGAAGAGCTAGGAAGAGTTAACTAGTTTTGAAGGTTAACTGGTTGAGCTGCCTGATGGAAGACACCTCTAACATGGTTTGAGGCGCCCTCACACCTTTTAGTGGAAGGCGCCTCCTTTGGAGGCACCCTGGATCATCTGAATATTGGTCATGACCATTGCAAAGAGGATAAAATCTTATCCATTGAGGGCACCTTGAATCCCCATGGAGGCACCTCCAAGCGACGAATATCAATGGCTACTTCATCTCAGGAGACTATAAAAAAGCTCCCTGGTGTTAGGATTGTTTATCTTTCAAAGTGTGTAAGAGGCTACTCCGCCTTCAACGAATGAGTCATTGTAGTAGAGTTTTTTCACTAATGGTATTATATACTATTTGCTTGGTGGCACTTTTCCTTTTTTTTAGGAAGGTCTACACCTATGGTTGTTCGTGTGGTGGGGGAACAAGCAATATTGGAAAGATGAGGAGATTGATGCCTTGGTTGATGTTTTACAAGAACTAGCTTCTGATCCTTTGTGGAAAGTTGATGGAGGATTCAAAAATAATTACATGTTTCAAGTGCACAAACTGTTGGTGAGCAGGATTCCTAATTTTGATAAGGAAGTTGATCCCCACATTGACTCTAAGATTAACTGGCTAAGGAAAAAGTACAATCTCATTTCAGAAATATGTATGCAAAGTGGTTATCAATGGGATGATGCTGAGCATAAGATCAACTGTGAGAAACAATGTTTTGATGAATGGTACTTGGTAAGTTAAATAATTATCCACTATTGTACTTTTAGTTAAATAGTTATTTCTTGCTGAGTTTTAACACACTTTTGTTTTCAATTGTTGTTTTTCTTTCCTGTTTGTATAGAATCACAAGAATGAAGTTGGGTTGTTGAATTTTAGATTTCCTTATTTGCGCAAGCTAGACATGGTTTGGGGTAGGGATAGAGCAACAGGAGTCCACACTGAGGATTTTGTTGAAGCTAGTGCTAATGTCAATTGTCCAAAAAATATGACCGTGTGTTCTTCCTCAGATACTGAAGATGAACCTGTCATAGTCTCTGATACACAAGAATCCCAAGGTAGTTCATCAACCACTCAGGCAACAGAGAAGTGCAAAAAGTTATCACGAAGGAGGAAAATTTTTTACAAAAGCAAGAAGCCCAGAACACTTCAACAGACTCTTGAT
>JBBMJZ010413104.1:843393-902631 GCA_037833815.1 Zingiber zerumbet | reverse complement strand
GCGGTCCAAAAAACTTGGCTGACGGCCACTGGATTTCGCCAGACCCTGGGAAAATTTCTAGGGGGCACAGGAAGAACCGAGGAGGCTTCAGCCTCCCCCACCTGGCCACTACCGATGGTGCATGGTCACTGCCTAACCGTCGGCCGCTGCACAAGCCAGGCCCAACCGCCCAGGGCCAGAGGCCACAACTCATTCTCCAGTTCTTTGCTCTAACCTCTAATCCACTTGTTGTCGCCTGCCACAGTGCCACTCATGGAGAAGGACTTTTTTGTTCATGTTTTTTGCTTTAGCGTTTTACTTAAAAAAACATTTAAAAAGGGGGAAAAATCAAACACCCAAGCCAAGTGCCAAGTGGGGGGCGCAAGTCAAACAAACAAAAATACATGCACTTTCATGTCTATTTTCCTTCTCAGAAATTGAAAAGGCGGAGGAAAGGCCAAAGGGGAAAGTCAAAAACCATAACCTCCAAGGCTCTAGACTCTAGAGTCCAGCCTCCAACCCTCCAAGGTTCCAACCTGGCAACCTCCATTTCTAGGCAACGACGAGTCAACGAGTCATCGACGATCGAGTACTAGATCTATGGTGGAGTCACGGACAGCCAAGCGGCAGGAGCCAGCAACACTCCATTTCTAGCCAAGTCTTCAAGCTCCAACACCATTTGGATAAGGTTAGAACTTAGATTTGTTGTGTTTAAAATTTTTTATTATTTGATTTTTTTTTGTAAATGTACATAATTACATTTGCAGTTTAGTTTTCTATTGCATTAGTAGTTTATTAAAGTTTTAGTTTAACATTTATTTTTCCATTACATTTGTAGTTTTTCATTACAAAATTTATTTTTAGTTAATTATTTATGTAGAATATGGAGAGATTTGTTAAACAAACTCATAGTTTCGGCTCTGGCTCCTCTAATGACCCTAATGTTATTGAACAAGTGGAAAATCAATCCCGTGTAGAATTAAATTTGGATAAATTGTCAGTGATTCGGGATTATGAAAATCAATTGAAGAATTTGATATTGCTATTCGAGATCAAGCTCGAAGAGAGTATGCACTCTGAGGGCTTTGTCAACCAAATGACCATGTGTATCTGCAAATAACTTTTGGTAATCAAGAAAGGAGTTTTCAAGAAACTTGGTATAAAAAATATACATGGCTAGAGTATAGCATATCAAAAGATGCAGCATTTATTTTGGTGTTATCTTTTTAAACCATTAAATAAAGGAAATGTAGATAATGCCTTTATAAAAGATGGATGCAATAATTGGAAAAGAGCATTAGAAAGATTCAATCGTCATATAGGGACTATGAATATTTATCACAATGAAGTTAGAATACAATTTGAGTCTTTTCAAGATAAAAGGCATAGTGTGGGAAATATTAATACGAGTGCATGGTCACGATGTAGAAATTGATTATCTCACCCCGTTTAACAGCAATGTTGGATATGACACACTTTCTATTGAAGCAAGGGTTGCCTTTTCGAGGACACGATGAGTCAACTAGTTCTTCAAATAGAGGTAATTTTCTTGAGTTGCTTAAATGATATAGTCAATGAAATGAAGAGGTTTCCAAAGTTATAAAACAAAATGCTCTTTCAAACAATTAATTGACTTCCCCAAAAATTAAAAAGGATTTAACACGTGCTTGTGTCTCAGATATCACACTTGCTATAATCAATTATATTGGAGATAAATTCTTTTCTTTTATGGTTGATAAGGCTCGGGACAATTCAGTGAAGGAGCATATGAGAGTTGTTTTGAGGTATGTGAATAAAGAAGGATGTGTGATTGTATGATTTCTTACAGTGTCCATGTGCCTGACACTAGTTCTCATTCTTTGAAAAGGGCTATTGATGCTTTATTTGTGCAACATGGTTTATCATTATCTAGACTGGGAGGCCAAGGAATGGGGCTTTAAATATGCATGGTGAGTTCAATGGGTTGAAATCTCTGATTCTATAAGAAAATCCATTTGCGATGTATGTTCACTGTTTCTCTCCCCAACTCCAATTAGTTCTTGTTATTGTTGTCCATGACAATTTTACTGTGAGTAAATTTTTTGGGTATGTCACCATGATTGTGAATATATCTAGAGCATCTTGTAAGAGAAGAGATCAACTTAGAAAGATTCAACATGATAAGATAATTACTGAATTAGAAAGTGGAGAAATCATTAGTAGAAAAGGAAAAAAATCAAGAAACTAGTTTAGCAAGACCTGGGGATACATCGTTGGGGATCACACTACTTAACATTACTTCGTCTATGCTCTATGTGGTCTTCAGTGATAGAAGTATTAGGAAATGTACATGATGACGCCTCTTATTCTGCGAATAAATGTGTTGCCATAAGTTTAATTAAGAAAATGGAGAGTTATCAATTATTTTTGTGTTGCATTTGATTAAGTATATATTAGGAATTACAAATGAGTTATCACTTTTCCTACAAGGTGATCAAAATATTATTCAAGCCATATCCTTGGTTAGAAGTGTAAAATGTCGACTACAAGACTTCAGGGAAGATGGATGGTAGATAATTTTGGAACAAGTTAACATATTTTGTGAATTGAATATGATCCCAATACTTGATATGGAGGACAATATGCTAAATCGTGGTCATGGCAGGCGTAGAGGGCAACTCATCACCAATTTTCATTATTACCGTGTGGAGATTTTTTGTCAAGTATTATTTCTAAAAATCTATTTTTTTGTTAAAGAGATTTCATTGATTATTAATATTATCATGGTTGCAAATTTGAATGCTAGATTGTTGATTTAATTATACAAGAGATGATTAATCATTTTTTAGAAGTTAATACATAATTGCTTGGTTGCATATCATGTCTTCATCAAAGAAATTTTTTCTCTCAATTTGATGTTCTCAAACTCATCCATCTTGTTGATTTTTATCCCGAGAACTTCTTTGGTATTGATTATTTATTTTTAGAACAATAACTTATGAGTTACTTTATAATGTGCGGGAAAATCCTCAATTTTCTTCAATTGAAGACTTGGGATTTCTTGCTCAGAAATTGGTTGAAACTGAGAAATATTTAATTTTTCCATTGTTTATTGTATGATAGAGTTGACATTAGTTTTACTAGTTACAACTGCTTCCTTTGAATAAGTTTTTTCCTGCAATAGAGACTGTGAAGACTGATTTATGTAATAAAATCGAAGATGAATGGATGAATGACAATCTAGTTGTATACATTGAAAAGGATATTTTGCCTACAATTGAAAATGAGAAAATACTACAACATTTTCAACAAATGCAGTATCGTATAATCCAATTGTCTTCTCTTGTACCGACTCGTCGGTCATCGCAGACTTCTATGCCAACCCCAAACTAAAGCTCACCTATGGAAGAAAGGTAGACTAATCTCAGACTTTCCTAAACTTCTAGTTTCTTTTTTCTTGCAAGTTAGATCAAATGTTCTCAATGTTAATTTATTAGGTTAATTATTGAGATTCAGTTGAGTATTAAGTGGGGCAAGGGAAAGGCTCTCGAGTTCTAGTATCTTGGACTCTTGGTAAACTCTAACAATATCATTTCAATCACATATTGTAAGTATTAGTATTGCAGTCTATTATATGGTTTAAATGAGAATCCTAAGTGTTCAATAAGATCAATTGGTTGCGATTAACTTAATAGGCTAATAGCTTTTGCATGGAGAGTGTTTCATGTTGTTAGTCATCAAGTGGATTGCAAAATGAGATGTAAACCTATTTCTTATTGCTTATGTATTGGCAGAAACATTTGCTATTAAAGTGTTCTTTGTTCATCGTTGATTCCTCAAAATTCTGAACCTCTTTTTTTTTGCTCTGTTCTACACTATCTCTTATTAGAATTTCATGCATATTATGATTTATGTGAGTAACGTTCATGTTTATTTGGCTGCAGTTTCTACAACAACGTATATTATGCAAGAGTTAGAGCCTTGGAGGGGTCAACACACTAGAAATGAATAGACTATAGCTTAACTTCTTTGTCAGTTAGATTTCAGACTTCATATGTATAGTTTTTGTAACATCGTATATTATGCAAGAGTTGACGTAAAATTTTAATTATTAAATATTTTTATTTAGTCGTATAAAAAAATATCTATACAATTTTGTCCCTTGAATTTTTTTTTTTTCTGGTTGCGCCCTGACCTGATTATCCAACTTCGTTCCAATTGCCAATGAAAATCTCCTTGACCTTGTTCAAGTTTCATCTGTATTCCTTCCTCTACAGCAACTAAAAACAATAATAAAAAAACAAACTTATTGGTTAAGCAAATTAGCCTTAAACATTCGAAGTCAACGTGTAATTCCATCGCAATCCGCAACATGGGCGACTGAGTCGACCCTTTAGAGAATATTATTTTTTTCTTAAAAAAAAAAGGTTAAATAATAAATTAAGTTTGAAGAAAACACATGGATTGCATGAAGTCGACACTTTTTATTGTGAATTAATAAGGAGATGAGCGGAACAGCGCAGCCGACAGCAACAGATAACAGTTTAATTGTGGCGTCAAGGGGAAGATCAAATGAGACTTTGCGCTTAATCGGTCCGAAAATGCCAATGGGAACTCTTCGAGGTCGCGTCCATTACCTTCCAATGCCGCGTGCCGGCCTTTTCATCCGCCTACGCCTCCTCCTCCTCTTAATTTCTTGCTTGTTTTCGGCGGCATTTTGCGTGTGCTGAATCGAAGGTGAATTTGAGAGTTTTAGCCCTCCTCTTGGATCTCTATTCTTGATCCTCGCGATCTAGTCGGAGGAGCTGCTTAGGGCGAGAAAGAGGCTGAAAAAGGAGCCGCCTTGGATGGATAAGTGGATGCTCTGTGGGATCTCCGTCTTGCTGTTGTTTTTTTCGGATTTGGAGCTTTGCACTTCTCTCAATGAAGAAGGTACTTTTTTTTTTTGTTATATACACTGGCGATTTGGTTCTAAGGTCACTGAGACGGAGTTGGATTCGGAGTTTGCTTCTGTCATTTGATTTTTGAGACGGTCTTCGCTTGATGATTCGGAACGTGTAGGAAGGGCTCTCCTGGCGTTTAGAAGGAGGATAGAGGCGGACCCTTATGGTGCTTTATCGAATTGGGATGAAGGCGCTTGCGATCCTTGCTTGTGGTTTGGCGTGGAGTGCTCTGATGATGGGGAAGTCGAGGTTTTGTAAGTCACTGGTATTCGTTAGAATAGAATACTTACTCTTACTCTAATTTATGCTTATTTTTCACAATCTTTTCGATGTAGACTAAACATTTTGATGATCCCAGTGAAATGGCTTCTTTCTTTTATGATTAAGAAGTGCATTGATCTACCAACTTGACAATTTTGATGTTGTGTCATCATTCTGAAGGGAGTGTCGTTTTTGCAGGAAACTGAGGGATCTTAATCTCAAGGGGACGCTTGCGCCTGAAATTGGGATGCTCAGCCACATCAGAACAATGTAACCATCTGACAGATACTTTTTGACTCTAGGCTGTCATCACTTTTTCATCTCCTCCTATTATTATTTTATTCATTGCAATTATTGCTAAATAATGTGCTTACAATCATACTATTTTGCGAGTATTTTCCTATTTATTTTTACTCTATACTACTTGCAGTTTGATGCCTCTTGTGTTAGAAAATTATATCTTGGTAGTCAAACAACTTCTCTAGCAGCATTAACCACATAGACCAAAATATTAAACACAGTCAGTGACGTTAAGTAACCAAGATAGGTGGAAGATTATTGTAGAAGTAATATTTATATGAATTTGTTTTGGCAAGTATTGGAGTAAAAATAATTAAAACTCATTTAAAACTCAACCATCTAATTGCAATAGTCTTAGTTAAAGTATAAATTTAAGTAAAAAAACAATTAAATGAGTAAATTCACCTCAACATATTTTAACAAAAAATGTTGAACCAGGTAACACCGGAGGCGACTAGCCCGGTCCTATTGAAGTTTCCCATCGGCCACTAGGGTAAATCAGGAAGCACTTGTGACAGACGGCCTAGAAGCCCAGTTGCGCGCCCTATTTGGAGGAAAAATCCCTACAAATGCATCGTATCTGGGGATTGAACCGCGGGTGCCTGGGTGACAATTGACGCCCTTCCGCTGCATCGTAGCCCTGGGGGCATCTCAACATATTTTAACACATGTTGTAATGTGCTATCGATAATAGTTTATTACAATAAAAATTTAATTCAATTGACTATCGAATGAATATCCTTTTATTTTTAGAAGTGGTATATTTTATAACTTATTTCTCTAAAACTTTAATTAAATAATTTTAATCGATATAAACTTAAATTTGGAAGTAAATAAACTAAGTAGACGAAGACTATAGGAGGAAAGCTTATTTGAATTCATCTTGATAAGCTTAGGATTGTATTGGTGCATGCCAAGTGTTGGGGCAACACAACATCAAAACTGTACCATTATGATTAGAGATCTAAATTGGCATGCCACACCCATGAGATTTTAAACCTTGGTTGAATTTAACAAGACTATTATTCAATGAGAAGGGTAGTTACCCTCCACATATAGGATCATAGCATGATTACTACAAGAGTAATACCCCTTGTTGTGAAAATATATACTCTCACATTCTTTTGAATCTGGAGCTAGATGTTGATTGATGATCATTGATCACACAAAAAAGAAGGTTACATGTGCAAAAATAAAACATAGCAATCACAACAATTGAGGGGGTGTGGTGCCTTGGATTCAAGTCAACAATGCGATCCAATCTTCAAAAGAATAGAATTTCCATAACTTCCCCTGAAACTAAAGATACATAAGAATCAAAGTTTGCAAACTAACGGCGATATTATATATGATGAAATAAAATTATTTTGACCCATTTTTGTAGAATCATAAATTGTAACATAATAACTAACAGATATTATTTAGACCCCCGAGCAATAGTGTAATGGCAAGACTCCTTAGTTTCCAGCATCTAAGGATCCTAACTTTGGCGAATTAACAGATGAATTTTCCTTAATGGGCAGTTGACCTAAGAATGCTGGGCTGATGGATTGTCTTGCTGCAAGTGCTTTCTGATTTATCTAGGTAACCGATGGAAAACTTCCGTGGGGCCAGGTTGGTTATCCCCAGGATTAGTAAGCTGGATACCTAGTGCCAACTTAAAAAAAATCATAACATATTAACTAACAGGTAAATACTCCATGAATGGCATAGAGTAGTATCTTGTAACACTTCCCATATTAGTAAGCCTGATAAACTTCTAATTCATCAGTTCATAGTAAATTGCAGCAGATAGCATGCCCTAATTCCTATCATAGTGAAAAAACTACATGTTTTACATTGTTCACAGAATCACAGGAATAAATTAAAAGTGGTATGCGATTAGAGAGAAATCTTGGGATAACCACTAACATATAATTGTGTTCTGACATAATGAATTGGTGCTCTATTATGAATTGGTTTGCTGCATATTTACTGTTGGTTAATCTTTCTAGCAAATTCTGTATTCTCCTTGACCAGTCTTGCTATATTGTGTGGGACTATCTTACTTTCCTAAATTTATAAAACTATCATAGCCTTTACACCAAGAAAGTCAGGTCTTAGTTCTCAAATAGTGGCCATTGTTTCATAGTTTCTCCAACTCATCTATTTTCGTGCAGCATTTTACATAACAACTCCTTCTCTGGAGTAATTCCTGGAGAGTTTGGGAGATTGGAGAATTTGGAGTTATTGGATATGGGTCACAACAATCTTAGTGGGCCACTACCTTCTGAATTTGGAAAAATGTCATCCCTAAAAATTCTGTAAGTTCCAGACTCAACATAATTTGCTGTAGTTTTTTTTAAAATTATTTTTTGGTAGTAAATCTGTGATCATTACCATGGTGACATACAATTCACTTGAAAACAACATATTTTCTTGTTACCTATCTGATGCCAACATGGTCTCCAGGATACAAATTGATGAAATGCTGGTCTCATCAAATAGGCAACGAGTTACAAGGTAATACTACTCAACCATAAAATTTGTTATGTAAAGTATGCAGCACTAAATTTCATTGTGGCTTATGAATCACTTCTATAGTACTATCTTTGTAAACTAATTCTTTTGCACTTTGCAAGGTTTCTATGTTTCGTGTCTCCTGAGTTTTCTTACATTAACATTTGGGTTAATTGGTAAAGTTAGCTTATCTTTTGTTTTATGCATCTCACACAAATTTCTTTTTGCACAGTGCTGTCATGTATTTGTTAACCTTGTAGTTGATATAGTTCGCCTTTGACTTTCTGTTAACTTTGTTATTTGTTGTCTGAGCTGACCATCAAATGATCTCATGGTTTAATTAGATTATATCCCTGCATCGTGTCACTGTCCTCTAATAGAATAGATCACAAATATTTTCAATTTATGATATTTGTTTTTTAGTCATTTTTTGTTGTTGTAATATAACATCTATATTCCAATATCCATAGATAAAGCTGATGGTGTATGTAGCGTATCACCATAGTGGCAATGCTAGTTTTTTAAAGATTCACTTGCCATTGTTAAGATCTCTTAAAGTTTTATTATTTGCTACCAAATGTTTTCATGATATCAACTATCCCATTGTTCTTGTTTTGTGATTAATTTTGCTGACTACTTTGTTGCCAAGTATGAAATAAACAAATATCCCTTGCTCTGCAACACAATGAAGATGCTAAACTATTTGCAAGCTGTTTATGGATTTTCTTCTGCAACTAATTTTGCCCAAGAAACAGGATAACATTGGGAACCAAAATTAAAATAATTATGATATGTAGAACAGATGTTCTTAGGTTTACTTTTATATTTGGCTTTATGATAGTCATTTGTATTGTTTACAGGAAAATTGAAAATACAACTATGAGGAGGCTTCTTTTTTTCCGTTTTGTATCTTCTTTTTCAAGTCAGAATGCTGCATCACAATCTCAGAATCCACCTGCCTCTCCAAATAGTGATTCTCCTGCACAATCCCCATCATCTCCCTCCCCATCCCCATCACAATCAGTATCCCCATCTACAATACCACTGCCGATTGATCCACCAAATAGCAGCCCACTGCCAGCACTTGCAACTGAAGGTCCAACAAAGCATCGTAATTTGGTTGTTCCTTTAGTAATTGGTGGAATACTACTGTCCATCATTTCCATAGCTACTACATATTTCCTTTGTTATCGTGCCCAGAAGGCTGCCTCTGTGATGCCATGGGCCACTGGATTAAGTGGGAAATTGCAGAAGGCATTTATTACAGGCATGCTTAGTTTGAAAGATTGATATTATTTATTATTATTGTATTGTATTCATAATTATTTGTATTGACGACAGGTGTGCCTTTGCTTAGACGTTCAGAACTTGAAACAGCTTGTGAGCATTTCAGCAACATAATTGGTTCTTTGTCAAATTGTACATTATGCAAAGGAACGCTTTCTAGTGGAACTGAAATAGCAGTGACATCTACTGTTCTCACTTCAGCTGAAAATTGGTCAGACCAAAATGAAATTCACTTTAGGAATAAGGTATCTTCCCATCTTACTTTTCTGATGACAGTCATTTTGTTGGTAACATGTTCCTGAGTAATTCATATTGGTTTTTCTTCCAGATATCTACGTTGTCAAAAGTGAATCACAAGAACTTCATGAACCTCATTGGTTATTGCAAGGAAGAAGAGCTTTTTACTAGGATGATGGTGTTTGAGTATGCTTCAAATGGGACACTTTTTGAGCATTTACACAGTGAGTATCAAAATTCACTTTAGTTGATATCTCAATGGTTACACTCTTAACTCCATAAATTGAGTGTAGACTGGTCATGGATGTTGACGGGCAAACTAGAAGAGGGTGAATTGCATCTTGACCTACATATACAAATTATGCTTTCTCTTGCACTTATGCAAGGCCAAAAAACTACTTAGTATTTTGTGTGGTGGAAGTGTTTTTATTCATGTTGAGTTAACACAATAGAATAGAATAAATAATAAACAAACAGAGAAGATGAAACAAGGCTTTCAAAGGAGGGGAGAACATTAAGCTTTCTTCATTAAAGTATATTTTCAGTCTATTAACTTCAGTCCGTTTAAATTATCTGGTCGCTTGAAAGTTTTTTAGCTGTGCTGATGTTGTATGGTCTCTATTAATAATTTACAGTCAAAGAAGTAGAACAGCTGGAGTGGTCTGCACGTTTACGTGTGATTATGGGAATTGCTTATTGCCTACAGCACATGGAGCAGTTGAATCCTCCGCTAGTCATTAGAAGTTTGAGTTCCTCATCCGTCTACCTGACTGAAGACTGTGCAGCAAAGATCTCGGATCTTGAATTTTGGGACGATGAAAAAAATGTGGAGCCAACTTCTGAAAGTTCAAAGCAAGAGAAGATCACGTACAAGTTTGGAATTATACTGCTGGAGATCATTTCCGGAAGGCTTCCTTTTTCAGAAGATGATGGTCTCCTTGTGCTCTGGGCTTCAAGCTATTTGAATGGGAAAAGGCCTCTCATGGACATGGTGGACAATACTCTCACCTCCATCCATGACAAAGATATTACTGAGCTGGCAGACGTGATACGATCCTGCATAAATGCATCGCCTGAGAATAGACTGACAATGACTGAGGTAGCTGAACGCTTGAGGATTATCACATCTATTACACCAGAGGAAGCTTACCCAAAACTGTCACCATTGTGGTGGGCTGAGCTAGAAATCATATCTCAGTAGGATACGAATTCATAAGTTGACAAAAGCTGGAATAACAATTCTGTTTCTTTTGTTCAATTGTTTAATTTTTTTTTCTGAAAAAATAGTGTGCGATTGAAAGAATGTCAATTGGTTTGGATTATTACGTTTGAAAATTGTAGATAGAGGATTCTACATCTGAAGCCTCAAGATAATGTCAGACATTTCAAAATCACATGTTGGCCTCAACTTTGTAAACAATTCTAATTTAATTTCCTTATTGTTTTCAGTTAAATTACGAGGAGTTAATTTGCCTGTGTTCAAGTAGTTGATTGGCATGTTTTAAAAAAACATTAGCCTTTTTCATTAGTAATCTTTTGTTGAAATCTCTCTGTTCATTTAGAGCACAATTTATTCTATTTCACTTCTATCGAGCACAAAATTTGAAGGTGTGTTTACTGGAGACAAATAAGAAAAGAGGAAAGTATTGAGTAAATGAAACAGATTGTTGATGGTTTCAACTTTAGAATATTGCATTTAAACTAAGATTAATTAGACATGTTGCTCCGTTGAACTTGTGATTCTTCTGCAGCCTGATAAGTGATAAATGAGCAAAATGTAAGTAAAATAAAGATAGTTGCTGCAGCTTCAGATGTCAACTTCATATTTTGTCTTGGAATATTAGAGAGGAACAGCTCATCAATGGCCGCTAGGGATGGATTTAGCTTTTCAACGCAAAAATGTTGATTTCTTTGTCGCAGTGAACCTTCCTGTTTGCAATGCACAACGCTCCAATTTAAGGTGTCTTCACATTCATTGTGCAGTGAAAGTTCAGAATTACAGAATTAGCTTTGAGTAGTTGCTGATCTCCAATGGAAATGGTGGTGCTGGTCGCCTATCAAGCAAGCAACCTGTCGGTGTGAGTGACGGAGTGGCTGAACAAAAGGGACAAGGCTTGGCAGATGGTGACGGATGTTCATAGTTTGGAATATTGCAGTCACACGGTTCATCCTGCTTGCCTTCATTTTCACCACTGAGGATGACGGAAAACCAGCTTCTAGTTTGTGAATTTGCCATTCACAGGGAGGGAAGCTGACAGTTTGGAAGAACAGTTGAGGATCAGAGAAAGGGTGAAACCTTGATGATTATAGTGACAAAAAAAAGACGAAGCACTCACGCCTCCAACACCCCTGTCGGTCTGTCCCATTACCAACATGGAGAAGATAGATCATGATAATTAAGGAGGCAGGACCAAGGAGTTGCATGGGACACAAGGATCCTCCATTTACCATCTCAGCTATGCCCATAGGAACAACGATGATTCTAACACCTAGTAACCTTGATTCTAACAACTAGATTCCATGGTCACGATGAGAGACATCACATTCCAGATCCTTGATATGTATAAAAAAAAACCTATACAGTTGATTAAACTGGTAGTCCCAATTGATGAATAACACCTGAACAAAATTACAATCAGCAGGGACAGCCAGCAATAAAGACAAATCGTAAACAGAGCTGGAAATCCGATTGAAAAGAAAACAATAGTTTACTCTGCGTGAAGAGATCCTATACAAAATACAGTAGCCACTCCATATAACGATCATACAAAAGCCTGAGTTTAGACTCAATCGCAGTCAATCACTGCTTCAAGAAAGAATAAGAAATGCTTGAAAACACTAACATTAACAGCAAAAGATCTCCCAACATCTACAAGTACATTCTAACTTCTGAGTTTACACGGCGTCACCAAAATCCTCAGTAACTCCCCATAGCAGGCATGCCAAATGGTGGCATGGGAGGCATTCCCATAGCACCCATTGGTGGCACTGGTGGGGGTCCGTAAGCTCCACCCATGGCTGGACCTCCCATACCAGGCGGGGCTGGCAATGCAAGAGGCAGCAATTGTGCGTACATATTCTGCAGATAAATCATACCCAATTTTATTTAACCGTGATGCACCACAACATGGGCAAACATAAACCAGGAACAAATAGGAAGGACCTACCTGTTGTGCAACCAAATCCTTCTCTTCCTTTTCTTTAGTTTTCTCCTCATTTTGTGCCTCAATCTTATGTTTTATGAGCTCATCAACTTTACTAGTATACTCACGGATAAACTGAAAAGACAACACTAAGTGTAATTATACATATATTGAAAAGAAAATCTCTCAATACATGACAAACAAAAAGGACAAAACAAATCACCTGCAGCAAGTATGGGAAAGCAAAATCAATCATATTGTTCATCCAGGCAAGTTCAAGAGCAACATCAGGACGGATCAAGTCATAACAAATGAAGAGGCAAGAAGCAAAGCATTCTTTCTTTCCCTGTATCAAAAAAACAAGAAATCCATCAGCTGTGTCTTCTAGACAATAAATGCAAAGACTGAAAAAACTGTATTTTCTCTTGGGTATGTAATACAAACTTTTTACAGCTGCAAAAGGAGAAAATCACTTGACATAATAGCAACAACAAGAAATAAGAAACCATGTAGGGAAACATATAACTACTCCTTACATGCTCATAGTCCACAATATGCAGCTAATAATTGCTTATTCAAGTTGTTTATATTGTAATTCAAACTTACATGCAAAAGAATGTTTCCTCTTTGTACTGCTTAATGAATCACAGAGAGAAAAAATAATAGCATGACTGGTTTAAACAATTTCTCTCAGATACGAAGCATCTTTTCAGAGGTCTCATAGAGAACTAAAATACTTCACCTGTTCGATAAAATAAACAATCAAATTTTCTGAAATTTATCATGCAAAAGAATGTTTCCTTAATCTTAGTGCTGCTTAATGGATCACAGAGAGAAAAAAAAATCATAACTGGCTTAAAGAATTTCTCTCAGATATGAAAGCATCTTTCAGAGGTCTCATACGGAACTGAAGTAATTCACCTGTTCGATAAAATAAACAAGCAAATCTTCTGAAAGTTCACGGTCACCGGATTGAGAACATGTCTCCATTGCATCTTTATAAAGTTTGTCTTTCTTGGACAGTGCAATGGATTGCTTCCATCTTCCAGCTTTCTTATAGATATAGGCAGCAATTCTCCGCATCTCAAGAAGTTCATGTTTTTCAATCTAAATTTGGAGAAGACAAATCTGAGGAGAAAAATCATAATCACACTAATAAGATGTAAGAAAAGGCAACTTTACCCTTTGTGCAAGGCCGATCTGATCAAAGTTGTCATGCAAATCAACTGATTCACGTAATCTGTCATAGTCTTCCTCCTCAACATAAATCTCGTTTAGAGCTTCATTGACAGCAGCCACATTGTTGCTTTGAACAGCAACCATATATGGCTTCACAAGATGTAAGTGGCCAGCCTGAAGAAACAAAGTGTTAGAGATTCAAATCCTAACCCTATACTGACACACCATTTCAGTTCCGAGCAAAAGAGAGCCAGATTTACTTCTGATAAATTAAAATAAATGAAGCAATGCAGAAAAAGATTCCAAGGACAAATATGCACCTTTCGCATAATATCTACAACACGAGTGTGGTCCACACGAAGTGCTAGCACATGCAACACATCATTAATAAGGTCAGAATGTTCTTGCAAGTAGAAATGCACAGCTTTATAATAGAGCTCAACATTTGCAACTTTAACAATAACATCTTTGAACTGCATATGATCCCATGCATCAGGAGAATGGTTCATAATAGTGGTAGCTGCATTATCAAATTCATCATACTGTATATATAAATATGTTAGCTCTTTCCAGTGGTGTTGCTCATCACAAACTCGTATAAGCTTGGGAATGTTTAATCGAGTTGAGAAAAGTTTAATGTGCTCCATAAGTTTTTCTGGTCTATATCTAGCATATAAGACTCCCAATTCTGTAAATATGCCCATGTGTGCACGTTCCAAACCAAGGCCACTCTCCATGAGGGAAATTAACTCATTGAAGCAGCCTCTGTTCTGATAATATTCACTGACCTCTTCCAGGTCATCCACCTAAAAGGACAACATAACATTAGATCCGAAGCAAAATACAGTACTTTCATGATGAACTACAAAAAGAATGTAGCGTTTATACAAGGAAAAGACTACCTGGATAATTATATTCAGAGCACATATTTGAGCCAAGCGGAATTCCTCAGCATCAACACAAGCAAAACAAACTTCCTTCCATGTCTTGGAACTATTCGCTTTGCGAGCTGCATCAACAGCACCCTGGAACTGCTTCAGCTTAACAAGTGTACTAGCCAACTTCGCCCAGTTGGAAATGAAAGCAAATATGATCTTTGCAGCTTCATACAGAGCATCATCAAACAGTCGGTCCCCAACATTTTGAAGGTTAGCAACATTTGGCATTAGAATAAATTCCTCAATGTCTCCCAGCCTATCAATCTTGGCATAGGCAAATATAAGTTCACCGTCCACTTTCGGCTCTTTAAGTTTTTGCCTAACCATCAACAAGTACTTCACAAGATCATGATAAGCATTGGCATTTTGAGCAGCCTGAATGACATCGTGGAACTGGGTTTCATCATCAGCACGGATGAAAGACTCAATAGCATCACTTACTAAGCCTTCCCGTAATTGAGCTTTTGCAACCTGGCTCCATACAGCATCTTCCTCAACTCGGAAGGCAAACTCTACAGCTCTATCTATGCTTTGGATGTTGTCCAGAAGAACATTGACAGCCTGAACATTTAAGTTAAATTTCTTGAAAATGGCAAAGGCTTCCTCATAAAGTTGTGCCTCAACAGCCACCTCTCCAACTGCAGGGCCATCAAAATTATCTAACCTATTAATGTAATCCATAACCCTTGGTGGATCTGCTTTAATAGCTGTTAAAATCAGCAGGTTCTGCAAATTGAAATTTCCACTAAAGGCAGAATTCTGTAGTACAATTTTCTCAAGTAGTTCAATAAGTTCATGTGGAAGATCAGCAGTCATGAAAGCTTTAACAGCTGAAGAAACTTGCTCGGGGCTCTTGCTCTCAGGCAATGCAGTAGAAACAACTTGATCGATAAGTTGTCTTCTATATTCATTTTCAGGTTGAAGAACTTTCTCCCATAAATCAGCATCCATCCTTTCAACTACATATCTGTCACCAGAGAAGATGGTAAATCTCGAGTAAATAATCATTAATAGGAAGGAAGAACCTAACAATGTAAACTTCAAATTCTACCTGGCTTGAAGTTTGAACAATGAGTTTTTGTTAGTGACATTTATCAGTTCATCGTCACATTGACCTCGCCTGTATGCAACAACTGCCAGAGTAGGATCACGTTTTTCACAATATTTACCAACAACACGTGAATCATAGTATGGGTTAGTTGTAAGAAAATGCTCAGGGTTGTTATTGCTGTCAATAATAATTTTCCCCAGAGCATTATGAACATGAACATCTTGGCTTCCCTCGCTAACAAGATGTTCCAGAAATTGCGTGAGCAACCGCAGACGATTCCTGTTATCCATGCGGAATGATAAGTACAATCCAATTTGTCAAATGGAATATTTCTAAGGGCATAATAAAGGTTACTGTCGCATACCTCTTCTCACACTCAGCCACAAGAGGCTCAACCGGCAGGAGAGAACGGACAGAAAGAATCAAACCTTTGATGAAATCTTCAGGACATTCATCATCCAGCAGCTGCCCAACAACTAAAGGAGCATTTCCTGGGTTTACCTATAAATATAACAGCGCATAAGAAACACAAATGGCCAGGTAAATAAACTTCAAATGACTAAACCTATATCCATGGCAGCTAGCTGACCACTAATGATAATAAGACCAAGAATGTAATTTAAAATATCTTACTTTTTGAACATAACCTTCAATGTAACGAAGCATGTTGCTTGTGTATAAATAGTGAGTCAAATCTGGAACAAAACCAAAACGATCACAAACATTGATCAAGGGCCTTGCATCTGGAAGTTTGGCTTCCATTAGAAAATTCTTAGTTTTCTCAGGGTCATAGAAGTTGGACTCTCTTGTCACACGCTCAACCTCTTTTAACTGTCCAGTTTTTGCTGCTGCCTCAATATACTTGAAGTGTATATCGGGATCTTCACTGTTTCAATCCAATTAAAATAGCAAAGAAAAATATCAGCATTCTTATTTGCAGAGTGCAATCGCTGAAGAATCATAGTACCAACTTGTACCTGGAGCTTAAATAAGATCCCAAGAAAAAGTAAAGTCCTTCATATGACTTAAATTGCTCAAACAGCTTTATACAGGAATCAACACCTAATTGCTCAGAGTATTCCTTGGCAGTCTGCAAAAAGGATGTTATGAAACTTAACAAACTTCCACCTATAGTAGGAAAGAAACTTCAATCAGAATGAACTTAATCAGAATTTTTATTCTATGATTGACAAGATTAAACATCAACTTTAAATTAGACTAATTCTCCTGAATCAGGAGTACCTGAACAATTATCTGAAGGTTCCCTCTCAAATTAACAAGTAAAAGGTCCTTCATGCACTCAAGAGCCCACTCTTTGGACAGTGTCCCAAAGAACTCGACAAGTGCCTGCAGTGAGGTACCTCTGACTTAATAATTCATACAAACATTTAGCTAAGCGACAAGATTCAGCATGCAAATTAACCTGTGGCTCAATGGCATGAGTATTCACAATGACACGCTTGATATCGGGTAATTCTGAGTAGTGCTGCATGATAATTTAAATTTGATTAATAATTAGCAATATATAAACCTTGCCAGCAAATAATTTTCATTGTTCCACCTGAAGTGCTCGGATATATAAGCCAGCTTTTTCACAAAGTTGAGCAATACGAGGTCTATCATAGTGACTAAACATTCCATTAGCCAATATAGCATCTGCTACGTTTGGATATGTCACCAAGTTAATCTCTAAAACCTGCAATAGTTTTGAGGTCAGTTAGAAAGATTGCAAATGAATAGTACGTATTCTTAAACTGAGTTACCTTGGTTTGAAGGAAACCATGTTCAGGTAAATTTGACTTCAAGACATCTAACAAAAAAGCTGTTGCCTCTCGAATAAGATTTCTCTAGTAGCATAACCAGGAAGAGAACAGAATTATTTTAGGAATGTATTTGAATTACAAAAGACAAAAACTAAGCAAGGTAGAAATGTAGTAGATCATCTCTATAACAAAACTTATACTTTCTGCATAAACTGTGATCACAAGGGAAATATCAGAACCTGAAGAAAAAGATCTGTGATTGTATTGTAATCAACTGGACAACCTCCCTCCATTTGAGACATCATAAGGGCAAAATTTACCGCTCCCTGGAAGAAAATTTTGTTGGGAAATTAAATGTCATAACAATGATAATAGTAGGGAAGCAGTAGAAAACATCCAAATTAACAGTATCATTCTGAATGAGTATACTGCAACAGAGCTATATTTGCAATTTTTTCCAGGTTCACATATGAACAAATTCTTACCTGAGCATCAGCCCTGAGAATTGTCTGCAATAGGAAAAGATAATCTGGCGTATAACCTACCTGCAATGAGTGACAAAATTATTTAAGTCAAACAATCCAACATTCTTATTTGAAGTTGTCTTGGATGTGTAGCTTTTATTTGGACAAAGCAAGGAGTACAATGGTGGAAAGTATACCTGAACATAAATATAAATCAAAGAAAATCATAGTGAACTAAAAGAAAAATCTGTAGTGATCTGATCAGATAACTAGCACAAAAATCTAGAAGAAGAAAAAATATACCTGCTTTGAATAAATAAGAATTTTATCGAATTCCCGTCTTTCAGCAAAAGCAGTAACAACTTTTGGTGTGGCCCTTGCTTTTATATAAATTTTCAGGGCAAGGTCATTGTCCACAGTCTGTAAAAGCAGTTGTTAATATTGAAACTGCAGTGATGCAAGTTATAGAATACTTTAAAATGTACATTTCATATGATAGGCTCCTAATTTTAACAGTCAAAAATAGTTCTAGTCTCCTGTCACTAATAACAATTACCTTGACAAGATCCCCAAGTTCTTCACTGCATTCAAGCTTGTCTTCAGCCAACCAATTCTCCAAGAGGTTCTTTTTGTTTTGATTGACAACAAGTCGAGATAACTCCAAAGATTCAAAGGCATTAAGTTTTCCTCTAGTCAACAATGTTCCAAAATACTGCAAGAGAGGTGGTGTTTGCCCAGGTTGGACTGGGACACTCTGCAAAGCATATGCAGAAACATATTTTTAATAAATCCTCAGAAACAAGGTGTAAGAAAATATAAAGAGAAGAGAAAATATAGTGTTTATGCACAGAAAAGTTCAATGTCAACTAAGATATGAATTTCAGTTGAATCACTTTGTTCAATAAAAATAATTTATTTCAATACAATAAAGCGTTATTCAGGAAAAAGAAACATAGTATAAAAAAAGAAGCCAATAAAAGCATTACCTGAAACTTCGCAACAGTCTCTGGAGTTCGAAGAATGCCTTGTGGAGATTCTGCAGCAAGTTCAGCAGCTTCTTTGTATTTAGTTTGGGAAAAGAGTTCTTGAAACCTTTGCACAACCTGGAAACAAATCCACAGGTAATTAAGGAAGCATCACGACGTTCTCCAAACAAGAAAATGTAATATCATTGTGGTGATTGAAACAAAAGGGATCAATCACCATTCACCGTACAATTATCTCTCATTGTAGAGAAGAATAAAATAATATGAAAATTATAGAGAAAATAAAAATTATATGAAAATTGTTGCTGCCTACAGCTATGCCCATCAGTACATACATAGCAACTAAGATCAAGAGACAAAATATCACAAAAGCTTGGCTTCCAACAAAATACTAAATAAAACAACTTAAATTTGCTAAAAGGAAAGTATCCATGTTATGCTTACTCTGCTTGAAAAAAATATTAAGCCCTATATTTTTATTTTATATATAATTTTTGAAATTTCTTGAATAAAATTCAGATCAGGTTGGGTCAGGTAAAAACTGCCGGATCAAATAAACAGATGAAGCTTTTAGTCATTTCTAAATTGATTTGCTTTAGAAAGTTTTTTTAGTTAAATAGTTAGGTTCTCAAGCTTTTAGAGAACTATTAGCTATTATTTCAAACATATAAAACTTCTAGTTATTCAGATTAAGATTCTGTTCAAAAATGTCAATGCAAGATTTTAAGCAGCTCGAGAACATTGTTATGGTAGCAATGCTGAGACACTGCCATTGAATTTAAAGAATTTTCATGATGATAGCTGATCATGGTACAATATTATCCCTCACTGCACCACATGCCAAGCAGTTTTTGTTTTCCAGATATGATTTGGAAAACTAAAAATAGAAGAAAAAAACATTTCCAATAATTTTTTTTACTTCTCTATACAATATTATTTTTTTTAAAAAAAAAAAGAGAATGTTTGATCTTCCACAATGGTAAAGAATTTAGTATCAAACATATTGAAAAATGAATATTTTTCTGGAAAACATAAACATGAATCGACTACACAGAATTCTAGATTAGCAATGTAAAAGATACACCAAATACCAAACACAGCTCTTTCATATTTAATGAAATCAGCATGTTTATCAGAATTCTGAATTAACTTTTTTTCAGTGTAAAAATAAATGAAAAATATTTGCAAGAAACTTGTAGCATAAAAATACAAGAAGTATATTCAACAGTCAGTTTAAGAAATTTATGGTTCAAACAAATTGCAATTTGTATTACCAGGAGCAACAAATAAGTGAACAACTAAAATAAATCAAGACAGAAAAGGGAGGTTCAGTTTGTGTTAAGAATTTACAGTCACTAGAGGAGTTGGCAATATTCATGAAAAAAAAATAGAATGCCAAGGAAATAGCAACAGCATTACTGATACCTGATGAATAATCAATACATATAAACAGGTAAAGATTGAGCTAAAAATCTATGGTTACCAAATTCTCTGCGCCAGGAAGGTTTCCTCGTTTTGCAAGATTAACAGCAAGCTCCAGATTGTTCAACTAGTAAAAGTATGATACATGACCAATCAATAGTCTTGAATTTTTTTATTTTTTATTTTAAAAATTAAACAAAAAGTTCAAGCAGTCACATACTTGGCCACTGATAAATGGAATAATAGTTGCTTCATTTACAGTAGCCCGTAGAACCTGACCCCTCCTATTGATTGCATAAAAGCCACCAATACTTGAAGCCTCTGCAGTGAGAAATATAGGATCTGGGCTAATTCGATTTCTGTAAACTGCAGATGCAGTTTCCAGATCATATACAAACAATAGACCAAGCTTTGTAATAACATATATCAAACTGTATTTTTGAGAAATCTGCCAAAATGAACCATATTTTGAATCAGAGGGTAAAAAGGAAGATAAGTATACTTGACACACATTTGATGGAGATAGTTTCATCATCACCTGCATTGCTACAGGAAAGTCATCTGCAAAATCTGGTGGGAAGAAAAGATCTGCTTGTTTCTTTGTAAATCCTGGCTTTCCTGACATTTATTGATTTACAAAATGAAGAAAGTCACACAAAAGAGTAAAATATGCCCAAATAAAAATGTGATATGAATCTGCAGATTTGAATGTGTTTCTTGGTTCTCAAAAGTGTTTGGCCAATACAAAATTATTCTGTTGGTTTTATTTTTTAACTACTTTCTGTGAGAGCAACCATTCATTATATTAGATAATTCTCAAGTATAAAGACCAGATGAAAACAAGTCACTTAGTTGGGCACCCAGTACCTGTCAACAAAAACAAGACTATCTACTCAAGTAATATTCCTTTTATCCAAATGAAAATAGAGATAAATTCTAGTTCTAGTGTAGTAATGTTAGAAAGGATTCTTTCATGAACATGTCTTTGATTTATTAATCTTGATCAAGGTTTACATAGATTTTCCTTTTCAATATTCAACATTCTTGCCAAAGGTTTTTAATTCAAAAACTGGTCTCATATTGATTCCAACTACTAACCAAGTATAATAATAATTAGATACAATTAGATAGCAGATGAATACTGAGATACAATCTGGAAACAACACTCCTGCAAGTAACCAACAGCAAGAATCACAATCGAGATACCTGGTTGTGCTCCAAGTTCAATGACGTGCAACTTTGAAGTAATTTGTCCAGCATTACTAGTCTTTGAGGCAAAAGAAATAAGAATGGAGGGATTCTCATTCCCAACTACCTACACAAGAGAACCATGAAGTCAAGAGAACAGAAAATAGAAACACATGTTAACAGAAGTAGCATAAACCAGTGAGAAAAGAATAAAGCGACTAAAGAAAGTAGAAAAGCAAACCTTAAATGAAGCAAAGGATGCGGTATGTGCTTCAAGTGCCTGGCTACGCTGTTGATCAACAGAAAAGAGCTGCATATTTCCTTTCACCAGCTGTGGTCTCTGTAACCAACATTCCATTGTTTTCATCAAGGAAAGCACATAACCTAATTACTTATATAAAACTAAAAGAGAACTAATTAACATAGAGAACCTCACAGAAGATAAAGAATAAAAGAAAGTATTAAAGGACAGGAAATAATAATAATAATAAGGCATCATTCAGTTCATTCAACATCATAACAGAAGAGAGCAAGTATTGCCAAAAGTTAAGAGATTTAGAAGAAAACACTTGGAGGAAACATCAAGCTACTATTTCTCTTTGAACAAACAAAATTGATTATTACTTTCTGAATATTCATCATGTCTCAAATTTTCAATCTAAAACCAAACTTTACATATATCCTAAGGTTATTCCCCATCTTAGCTAATCTTTTCAGATTTGAATTGACAAGTAAATATCAATCAAAAGAAGGAAGCGCCAATAGTGTAGAAAGAATCGCTTGTTGGCAGACAATTGTGCCTTGCGCTTGTAGTGGACACAGAGGACAGAGGAGGATTTGCTATTGATTTGATCAACTTGGTGTGATGTGCACGCAGAAGATGAAAATGGTCATCAGAGTTATGTCAGGCAGTGCTAATAAGCATAAGGCTAAGAAGGGGGCTTCAATGTGTTGTGAAGCGTTCAAGATGGGAACTTGCATAAGGGACAACAATCTGACATAGGAGAGGGGGATGCATGGGACTTTCGAGTAAATATGGTGACGAGGAGAGGAGAGGAAGGGAAATAGTATAAGAGAAGGGAAAAGAGGAGATTCACTGTTACATTCAACTCATAAAAGAAATCTCAACTCTAGAAGAGAAACTAAGCTTCAATATATACAAATGTATGATTCAAAAGACACATTAAACTCATATACACATAGACTCATATCCCCATAGAGAGAGGACTCTTAACATATTACCAAATAACTAAATATCTCATGTGGAGTGGAACTAAACCTATCCTAATGTAATTATTAACTCTAACATGGTCGCATCCTTTGGATTATCACTTTTTGCCTTGAGAAATCAAATCATATGCAAATTCCTCATAAAAGATCAAACACTCACTCGCACCTTTAGAAATTGCCAATGAATTCCTATTTCCACATATTTTCTAACCGATTATTGTGTACATCATGTTTTAAAGAGGATTAAGTAGGATCGTTACTTTTCAACATGACCCTGGTTCAATTTTAGTGCTCCAAAATGTGACAGAAATTCACACCCTGACACAAGTGCACACAAACATACACATGCAAAAGCCAGTGTGAAAAAAAAACTGTAAGGAATTTCACAAGGTTTTGATTTATTTTCCAACTAATAAAGTACTATCATAAAGTCTACTTACAAGGGAGAAGCTTCTTAAATCACATAAGCAATATAAACAAGGAAATAAAGAGTACCTCTGGAGCACCAGGTGCAATTCCAATAAGAACTAGCCATTTCTCTGATGGGTCACATTTATAGTTAATTATCTGATTGTTCGCTAAATTAGCTGCCCTATCAAACATCTTAACTGGCTCCGATCCACCTGCAATTCATTCATGATGAGAGTGCAAATTTCTACAACATGACTTGTGGAATTTGTAGGTTATTATTAAAAGAAAATTAACTAAGGGATAACCTTCTATTGACCAATGATAAACAGAAGTCTGAGTAGCCAGACCCAGCATCTTTGGGGTGATCCATTTCCAAAATACAACCTGAAAAGTAACTCAACATAATTAACTATAAAAATTGACCACCAGAACCAGAAAAAGAAACCAACTGCCTGATAAAAAAAACATTATATTCATCATGGATACCTGTTCAGGCATCTGATGAGATTTGATTTTAGTCTTTGCTTCAATATTGAATACCTGCAAGTGATCCTGAGTGGTTCCAGGAATTTGAGCTGCAAGTTCAGTAGATTACAGGTTGTTTGTTAATAGCAAGAAAATACATGCTTGCAAGGACCAAAAAACAACCATGTGACTTCTATTTTGAAAAGTTAATTATGCAAAAATTGATTTCCATATTTCAAAAGTATGAATAATAAATTAGAGACATCCACTTTGTATGCTTAAACAAGAAATTTAACAAATAGACTTGCCAAAATCTATTCTGGAGGTGTCAGCCAAGAAGATAGATCCCTACAAATTATATGACTAGTCAAAGAATAGAAAGATAACATATCCGACATCACATGTGAATATTAAAGAATCATATAACAAAATCATTAGAAATAAAGTTGATGTTTTATGTTAAAAATGACATCAGAAGCATTTTATATAGTTGTTTTCATTTACAAAATAGCTAAACAGAATCAGGAAAATTTTCATGTTTCATGTTGATTTCATGCCTTTGTCTATAGATCACAAAGGTCACTGATTTTCATGAGATGTGATATATGACAGCAGAATTTTAAATGAAAAAAAAATGCTGCAAGTCGATTAAATGAGCTTAGAATGAGAAAGAATGCTTATATCAAAATTATCCGAGGTTAAAATAGAAAAATTCCTTTAATTTAGTAATCACCTAGGTGAGGCAATGGTGGTGTTTATCCTTAAAACAAATGAAGATAAGCTGGTCAAAAGATAAGTGTTAAGTGCAAGTAATTGGTGTAAGAACTACTGTCCTCACCAACTCCAACTGCAAATGACAGAGAAGAATCGCCATATATCCTTAGTAGGGAAAGTTGCACAGGTAAAGGACAAGTTATCGCATTGCATTTGGCACTTGACAAAAAATTCATTCAAAATATTTTTCAACTAATTGTCACAGAAGCTAAATTTTCTTTTTAACACCTTGGTAAACTTATAGAATGAAAAAAATGCCATTATAGGGAACCCCTTAAGAAGTAATACAACAGTGTACTTATTAAACCCAGTAAATATGAAAGTAAGGTGAATTGAATAGGCTGGTAGAAAGGAAAACTAGAATCTAGGAGGCCCTCCCTCTAGAAGGTATAAATAAAAAACACAATAGCATTTTTTGACTAGGTGATTTCTCAACTTTTGTAAGACACATTATCATGTAATGCATGTGAATAGAGTTTTCACCTGTTACCATGGTCGGCCAGAATCGGATGAATTATTTGGACAGTCAACAAAGATTGTACATGATAACATATTAATTGGTAATCCTTACGTAAGCTAAAGTTCAACTAGATCAAGCAAAATTAGACCTGAAAGTAAGTTAAACACGATTGGATTAAACCAATAACAAAGATAGTGAATAGCATTTACAACAGCTTAGAGCAGAGTCTAAAATTTTCTCTCATTACTCAATTGTTTGTAAGATAATGCAATCTTTTGGACTACAGATCAGTGGCAGACGCACAGGGGAGGCTGAGGGAGGCTTCAGCCTCCCAGCGGCCCGCACCTAGCCCACGGCGGCACGGGCCGCACATTCTCTGGCAAGGCTGCCAGAGAAGAAGGTTGTGTCGCGAAATGCAACTCAAGGCTGCTGGAGAAGAACCTTTTTTTTATTTAAACAATTTTTTTTTACAAAAAAAAATCCTTTAGTACTTAGCCAAAATAAAATAGCAGTTCCGCCCCTGCTGCAGATCCACGTCCAAGTTAATGTTACGTGAAAAATAAAGCTAGTTTACCAAGTAATTTCAAATCCATTGGCCCAAAACTATATTAGAAGTTATCACGAATAGAATGGCGATCAAGTGAGAATTTTCAGCTAGATACCTTTAAGAGCAAGAATCCTGCTGTTGGGATTCATGAGAGCAGAGTCTGCAGTGATCGGCCTCCTCAAAGGTTGCATCGGCATGTTCATGTCAACAATTACAACACTATTCTGCGGTGAGGTCTCCCTGACGCATATGTACTTATCCGATTCCATTGTGACATGCGTGAACGTGATGAATTGAGGATTGATCCCAATGCTCGGAAGCTGAAGATCGCATTAAGAATCATAACAACAACAAATGCACGTCCTTCTTACGCATTAGAAATATATAACTTGAATTGTCTATAGCAAGTCCAACAGATCAACAAATGGCTCAACATATCCGAAACAAAACTAAGATATATTTCAGTGGATTCACTCAGACGCCATAAAACCTTACTTTTCCATCTGACCCGATATCTAATACAGCAATAAGTGAAAACGAAGACAAGATGGGAGACTCACCGTCAAAACCTCCTGCATCACGATAGGTGCGTTGGCTGCCGCCATAGCGGCTGGATCTGGGATCGGCTAGATTCCGGCAGCCGGTGGAGGCAGAGAATGGATGTGAACACTAGCACTTAGATCTGTCCGAGTGGAACCCTACAAGCGAGAGGGAGATGAAGGAGAAACGAAGCGGAAGAAAAACGACAATCGGCAGTGTCCTAAAGTTCGCAGACCGATATTATATAAATCGGAAACATTTCAGACCGACATATAGGTGCAAAATTGCAAATCGGGAACGCATATCGGTATTGATAGTGAACTATGTATTTGTCTAGTCTAAACCAAATAAAAATAACACATTGTTGAATATATATGTAAGACTATAGTTTTATCTCAAATTTCTAAGATTTTTAAATATATTGGGGTGAATAACACTAATATTATCTTAATTTGTTTATGAAGTAATAGATGTTTTTTTAATATTTTGGCATTTAAAATATATGTTTAAATCAGAATTTGTGTTTGATGAGACAGTCCCTGTGCAAGTTGATTTTGTTCATCCTGCTTGAATACATTGAATTAAGCATACAAAAATCCAACAAGGAAACTTCGAATTATTAGGATAGTCAAAGATCATTTTTCCTTTTTATTTTTAAAAAAAGATAGTCGTAGATATATTTTTATTTCAAAAATATCTCTATTTTTAACGCTCTTACAATTTATATTATTTTTTTTTTATCAATATGATTAAAATTATTTAAATTTGACTATTATAATGGCTACTAAATAGTTATTAAACTGAGAAATATTTTTTTATAAGTTGAAATAAATTTGATTAAGATTTAAACGGATGTTATTTTTATTTAAAAAAAGAATGTTCTCTAATGTTTTTATCTATCTAAACTCGAATAGATTTTGAATACAAATAACATACTAACTATTTTTATATAAAATTTAAAATATAATTCCTATTATATAATTTTATAGTATAATATTTATATATATTTATTAAATTATAATCATTCCATTTCCGTTAACATTGCACCTTTTTTCGCGGCACCTACATCTGATCCAAGTCAAGTCAACCCATGAGCAGTTATATTGTTCCTGCATCAAGTGTTTATTTAACCTGACTCACCATGTATCCACCAATCACAATTCCCAAGCTGTGGGTTCCACTATTGTCAGGTATCGCTCCCAGACGTTCGCCGGCCTCCAACTCCTTCCGTGACTTAGGTTATATTCTCGATCCAACACCATTTCCGCCGACGAAGTTGCCGTTATTGTTGCCCCCGTCGCTGCTTTCCGATCGCCACTGAGTCACCAGCCGAGAATCCAATTTTTGTCGCCATGGACAGATTGCCCTATCTTATTCCTCTCCTCATCTCCCTCCTCTCTGCCCTAATTTTCCCTTCCATGGCGGAGATGAAGACCCTAGAGATCTCCGATGACACCCGCCAGATCATCCTCTTTGAGAAATTCGGATTCAGCCGTGCGGGCACCGTTAACATCAGTTTATCCGGTGTCTCTTTAGCCCCTCCCTCACCTTCCGACCCCGCCATCGACCCATCCTACTTGGGATTCTTCCTCATCTCCGACGAAAGCCTCATTCAGGCCGCCTACGACTCGCAGCAGAATCCTGATCCCAACTCCTACCCCGATTGCGTCTTAATGAGCCCTTACGTCAAAAACATCTTCAAGTTTTCCGAGCTTTCCCCACCGGCCCCCGACGGCGCTATCAATCGCTCCTTCCCCGTCTCCCATCCAGATGAATACAGCCTTTACTTCGCCAATTGCGTCTCCGGTTCTGCGGTCACGATGTCGGTTCATACGGAGATGTACAACACCCGCACCGACGGGACCCGCGACTTCCTGTCGGTCGGCCAGTCCCCGGTGCCGTCGATGTACACTTTCTTCGCAGTCGCCTACTCTGCCTTCCTGGGCATATGGATCTACCTCACTCTGTTTCAGAATCGGCTCTCCTCCCACAAGATCCACCACCTGATGGCCGGGCTTCTGCTCTCCAAGGCCCTCTACCTCGTCTTCGCCGCCGAGGACCTGCACTACATCCGAAAGACCGGCACCCCTCATGGGTGGGACGTTCCTTTCTACCTTTTCCAATTCCTCAAGGGCGTCCTCCTGTTCACCGTCATCGTCCTCATAGGCACGGGCTGGTCCTTCCTCAAGCCCTTCTTGCAGGAGCGCGAGAAGAAGGTTATCATGGTCGTGATCCCGCTCCAGATCGTGGCTAACATCGCCTCGGTTGTGATCGGCGAGACTGGGCCGTTCATCAAGGACTGGGTCACCTGGAACCAGGTTTTCCTCCTCATCGATATCGTCTGCTGCTGTGCTGTCATGTTCCCTATCATCTGGTCCATAAGATCGCTGCGGGAGACGTCAAAGACTGACGGGAAGGCTGCGAGGAACCTCATGAAGCTGACTTTGTTCAGGCAATTTTACATCGTTGTGATCGGATATCTTTACTTCACCAGGATTGTCGTGTATGCTTTGAAGACGATCACATCCTACAAGTACCGGTGGGTGAGCGTGGCTGCTGAGGAAACCGTGAGCCTCGTTTTCTATTTATTCATGTTCTACATGTTCCGGCCAGTAGAGAGGAATCAGTACTTTATGATCGACGACGACGAGGAAGCAGCTGCAGAATTAGCTCTTCGTGAGGAAGAATTCGAGCTCTGATTGGTACTAGGTAGGAGACATTTTTCAGGAACTTCTTGGTTTGATCTCTACTGATCTCTGATAGTGTTCTTGCTATAGGCTAAATGGGGAAAAAATATCCAGAAACAAAAAACAAAAACCTAAAGATATTGTATTCTCGTTTGATGTGATTGGCACTTGCATTGCTTCCATAATGTTTTCGATACCTTAGTCTTCATTTGCATGGTGCTTAAGCTTATCATCTTCCTATGAGCGTAAGATTTTTGTACTGAAACCAATTCCGCTTAATGTATTTATACAGAGACAAAACTTTTATGTGATTGACTCTTGTATTGCTTAAGCTTACAAATACCAAATGAATTTTAGATGAACGAAAAATAAAATTCTTGTGGATCTTAGAGTGATAAGATTTGATGACTTGTTGACATTTTGAAAATGAATCCACTCTAATTTAGTTTAGTGGCTCGCTTTAAAGTTGCGGACAAATTAGTGAGGAATATGCAATTCTACTAATTAGTTAGCCAAGCTGAACTTCAATTTGTTTATTGTATTCGAAGTTTCATGCGAAGAAAAATTGTGCATATTTTTTCCTTGATAATGCAATTTTAATGTTCTGAAGTCAACTTCGTATTTGTCCTGTGCTTACAGTTTACATGGTAGTGTCTCTCTCACACTGTTTAGTTTGGCTCCGAATTGACAACTGATAACCATTAGCAACTGATACATTGACTATGACTTTAGTATGCTACTCCTGTTTGAGCAACTAGTTCTGAAACCATATCTACTTGGAATTCCTACCTTTGCCACGGCGGAGAGAAAAGTCACATCTCGGAAGGTGACATGGATCTCCTAAGGCATCACTAAGACGAAGTGAAATCCAAGGATAGGGTAGCATTGTTCGTCTAGGAAATGCAGATCTTAGATCACTCTTTTGCTTCTTGAATGCGCAGGGCTTATGCACGAGAACAGTGAAGGCTTCTTGGGCTTTGGACCAAACAAGAAGGTCCGGAGTGGAATGATCTTGGAGGATGGATGCTCGAGGTGGTCGTCGTTAATTTTGGACAAAGTGGTAGCAATCTCCTCCTGCAATCCCCTCACACAGTCTAGACCAGCTTGCAATTCTTTTGCCACCTTCTTGTTCTCTTGCTGCATGCTGAGTACCTCTCCCTGGAGCTTGGCTGCCTGGTAAGGGGTTAGATTCACGCATTCAATCTCGCTTTCCTTCGAGGCCCCTTCTATCTGGCCTTGGATGCTGCAAAGAGATGAAATTCTGCAGTTGAGTTCTTCATTTAGCTGCACATTTTTTTCCCTCCACATCTGTAGCTTGTGGTTGAACTTTCTCAGCCTTTCTGCCACAAACGCAGTTTTAGGACTGCCCTTATGGTTTCTGATCTCATCCCACTTCTCCATGTCAGCTTTTAGTTTTTTGTGCTTAGCTTGGAATTCTTGAATCTCACGGTACGACGAACAAAAGCGCAACCAGAAATCCATGTTCTCTTGTAGCAATCCATCAATTTGTTCACGGCATTTTCCTTCGACTGACGAAGAATTTTGGCTTTCAGGGACATAGTATAATTTGATGTCCTCTGCGTAAGGGCTCCCAGTTTCTGAATCATGAAGTTTTTGGTCGTGAGCAACTTTATTGCTAGTTTTTCCCATCTCTTGGATCACGTTTCCACCTAAACGTTCCTTCAAGGTATTTAATATCTCTTTGAGAAGTCTGATTTGCTCCTCTTTCATTGCATTGGAATCTTTCAACTCTTTGACTTGTTCCATCGTTTCCAAATGATATTCTCTATTTTTCTTCTCAATTTCCGAAAGCATTTCCCTAGTGTCTTCATAGTTTTGAAGAATGGACGTGTACTTGGACAATGCGATCATTTGTTCATCCTCTGATCCATTTTGCAGCAACTCTGGCAGATCTGTGTCATCATTTACCTCTGCAAGTTCTCCTAGAACATCACTGACACCAGAGTCACTATCTTCTTGCAACAATTCTGTCTGCGTACCTTCAATTTGTTGAAATTCTTCTTGATGTTTAGGTGTCTGCCAACTCTCAGAAACATTGTCAAGGCTACAGCAAGATTCTGTTAACTGTGTTGGAGAAGTGCCTTCATCATCATTGAGGCAATATTCAAGTTGCTGAATGCTTTTCAACCGATCTTTTGCTTGCTTTAGTTTCTCAGTTAAGGTATTTTTGGGCTCACCAGCCTGGTCTTCTTCCAAGCTTTCTATCTGCTCCTGAAGCTCATCTGCCTCTGAACTTAATCTGTTTATCTGCGCAATCTGTGATGCAATTTTGAGTTCTAAACAAATGGCCTTGTCTACAAGTTCATCAATCTTCTCTGCCAGTTCCAGCCGTTCCTCACCATCTTCCATTGACATATTCGACTTCGGGTAGCTACAATCACCTTCATCATCTTCTAGCTCAACCTGCTCCGGAGAAACAGTAGCTATGGTACGGTTGGCCTTGTGCAACTGCCCAGATGTCCTATCAAACTTATCAGCCAACGCCTTGTAAGATTTGTACATCTCCTCTACGATGCATGAAAGCTCAGGCCTTCTCTGGAAATACAACTCTGCCCTCTTTGCAAAGGAATCTGCATCCTGCTCTATTAGTTTCATCATGGCCTGAACCTTCCCCTCCATCACTGCAAACCGAATAAGAAGATCAAGAGCACGTCATTTTACAATGCAGATGAAATGAATGTTTACTCAGACAAACCGTGGAGGTCGTTGTCGAGCCATTTGGATTGCTTTTCTCTTATATGGCTGGCCAGCCACAAAGAGTAGGCCTTGTCGCGTGCTCCCATTTGCACCATCTTCTCTGTGCAATCTTCTCGCTTCCTCGACCTCCCTCGTTGGTGATACAACAGAACAGCTCATCGGAGTGGAGGAGGAAGTGGGGATAAAAAGAACGACAAGGATAAGGAACAACCGAACGAATTGCTTGTTCGAAGCTCGTAGACTGGCTGGAAAATAGGCAAAAATATGCGGCGGCAGCGCTTTAGTAGGAGACGTGGAGTCGGAGACGTTTTATCTTGTTCGTTCCTACGGAACAGATTGGAAAGCTTTACTAAACAGCACGGACTATTTTAAAACTAAAGGATATTCTTTATCCTATTACGCTTTAAAAGTAAAAAATAATAATAATAATAATAAATTATCTATTATATTTTGTCGCTATATATATAATTATGTTTTTATCAATTATATATTGTGAACCAAACGCAGAAGTCAGGCGCGAACCAAAGAAAAGGCTCGAGCCGAGCTTGATCCGGATTAAATGAACCAGATCGTCACTCCATTTCTCGCTCCGCCTTGCGGGTCGAACCGCCTCCACCCTCTCCGCTCTCGCGATCTCGCACGGGAGTCTGCAGCCGTCGCACTCTGACGCCGTCCGCTCTGGCCGAGTCCCCTTCCCCTTTCTCTCTCGCATCACACTTCTGCCCGCGATAAGGCCTCTCTTCAGCAGAGAGTGCATCGCCACAGAGAACTTTTCTTGCTGCTCTACTCTGTTAGCAGCGATATCGTTCCGGAAGTAAAACTTGTGTGCCTCCTCGTGTAAGAGCTTGTTCCTTGCGCTAGTTCTGAACTTTTCTTGCTGCTCTGCTCTGCTCTTTTCAGAAGCCTTGAGGCAATAAGGATTATATGCGGCAGCAAGAAAGTGTCCTTCCCCGCTTTGATAGCCTAATTTTTGTTATTTGGGTGAATCGCATCGTGATTAGGTAGTTTTTTTCCCCTCTCTCGTTTCTGTTAAATCGGGAAGCCTTGTAATGAAAGGTAATCGTGTTCTGATATACTAACTTTGTCAAAAACCTAGAGGATAGAGCTAATTTGATGTTTGACTCAGATGCAACTATAGGTATTAAGTTAGTAGTAAGTTTTATGATGAATGTTTCACTTTCCATATTATATCATGTCTAGTTTTTCTTTGATATGTGAATTCTGCTTTCTGACCATCTATTACAACCTATTTCTATAAAGCAGAAAAAGAATACAAAAGGGCTAAATATTTGTTGTTGAATGAAGGTTGAATGACTGTGTGGCTCAATTCATGGATGCATACCAGCCAATATGAGGGATATACCCGCATTGGGTTGTATAAGCATCACGAATAAAAGGTTCACGCATGTATATCTGAAAAATTAGATGGTCCATGTGTGCCTGTCTTTGGACAAACTTGTGCATAACATTTTTACTTCCTAGTGTGCCATGATTGCTCATTCCTTGCTTTTATGCATGATAAATTCTGTGTTTATACTTCACTATCTCGTTATGATGGGACATTGTTGGTTGAATCAGACAAATGAATTATGAAGCATCCTTCAATTGGCAGTTCATGATCATGTAAAGTTGTCACATTTTTTTTTTTAAGGAATTGCAGTTCACAAATCATACAGCTAAATTCATTTCATTTCACTTGGGGGTTATTTTTATTGACATTTCTATGTTTTACAGATACACTATGTATGTTGTGCATGCTTGGAGAATTAGAAAATTCAGTAGAAGTCTTCTGATTTTTTCCATAGAGTTTAGCAAAAGTATTTTATACTTTTGTTCTACAACAACAGGTAAAGGATGTGGTGGTGCCGATATCATCAGCAAATTCTAGGCCATGCTAGAGTACTTTTGACATCACATTGTAGGCCGCAATGTCATCCCTTCTCTTTTCGTTACTCTGGCGTTCCCAAAAAAAGAGGAAAGCTGGCTCCTTTGCAGGTATCCACAACATAATTCACCATCTGCGGCGTCATCTTGGACAGTTACTAATGTTTTTCTACTTGATTCTCCTTTTCTATTTTACCCTCTCGTGTTTTTAGTTTCAAACAGATAGACCTAGAACCCTTTTATCTACTTTTGAGATGTCAACTGGTCTCCTATTTTTGCTTGGTTTTGTTCATATCTGTAGATTTTCAAATTGTCTTTGAAGATACTCTCACTTTCTTGTTTGAATTTTTAGGAAAGGAAAATGGTGGATAGGATCAGATTGTGGGCCAAAGGAGGTGAAGGTGGGAATGGGTGTTGTAGCTATAGACGTAGCAGAGCTGCCCGTTATGGTCAACCTGATGGTGAGAATATGTGATTATTCTAGTTTAGCTTGCCAACCTCTTAACACATCATAGAATATCTGTTTATGGGGTTACTAGTCTACTAACGGAATAATACTTCTACCAATAATTGTAGGTGGAAATGGTGGCAGAGGTGGTGATGTCATTCTTGAATGCTCTCCGTCAGTTTGGGACTTCAGTAATTTGCAACATCACTTGGTATGTTTCGAAACTGACAGTTTTGTTGATTCATAAACCGGTAACTTTCTCTACATAATAGCAGCAGTGTGGTCATTTAATAATGTACACAGGCAAAATTAGTTTTTTTTAATTGAAACATGCTCATTATTGTGGCCTTAAATACTACTAGTAGCAGTTTGAGTGTTATTGGACCTGTTTTCCAGAATGCACAAAGAGGAGGGCATGGCACTTCAAAGAATAAATTAGGAAGCCGTGGGCTTGACAAGGTTACAACTTTTACAAAGTTGGAGTTTCTTCGTCAACCTATTATTTGCATGCTATTGTCATAGTACATGAAGGACTATTTTTTTTTCTTTCAGGTTGCTCAAGTACCAGTTGGCACTGTAATACACCTTGTTAGTGGTGAGACTCCTGTTGCAGAAGATTCTTCTAACAAATCATTGGACCCCTGGGATATACCAGTTGATGTTAACCAAGCCAATTCTAATCACCAAAAAAATGAGAAAGTTGATCTATCTCATTCGGCTGGAGTGGAAGCTCTTCATGGTTCACCTTTGAACTCTGAAGATGATGTTAATAAATCAGTTCATGTTAACAAAGAAAGGTTGGATTTGTCTTCAGACAAGGAAGCTAAATATGACAAGCATGATGGTGCAAATGAAATCTGCAAAATCAGTATGGAGGAAGATGAGGAATTGATGGATGATGAAGACGATGAGTTGATGGATGAGGAAGATGAGGTGGTGGCGGAATATTCAGTTGCTGAATTAACTCAACCAGGGCAACGATTGATAGTTGCACTAGGTGGAGAGGGTGGTCTTGGTAATGTTGCTTTAATGAAAGATAGCAAGTCTTTCAGAAATACAAGTGATCAAAATGGTGTTTTGAATCAAGGAACCATGGATCAGACATTGCCTACTACAGGCAGACCTGGCTCTGAAAGTCTTATCATATTGGAACTAAAGAGTATTGCGGACGTGGGTCTTATTGGTATGCCTAATGCTGGTAAAAGCACGTTGTTAGGAGCTCTTTCAATGGCTAAGCCTGCAGTGGGCGATTATGCATTTACCACTCTTAGGCCCAACATAGGAAATCTAAATTTTGAGAGTTACTTCTCTGTTAAGGTTGCTGACATCCCTGGTATTATTAAAGGAGCTCATGCAAACCGTGGGCTTGGCCATGCTTTTTTGAGGCACATAGAGCGCACAAAAGTTCTGGTATATGTTGTTGATTTAGCAGCGGCATTGGATGGCAGGAAGGGCATTCCTCCGTGGGAACAACTAAGAGATCTAGTTTTGGAGCTTGAATATTACCAGGAAAATTTGTCAAGCAGACCTTCTTTAGTAGTTGCTAACAAAATTGATGAAGTGGGCGCTGAAAATGTCTTGAAAGAACTACAGAGAAGGGTCCAAGGTGTCCCTATATTTCCAGTATGTGCTGTCTTGCAAGAGGGAGTACCTGAACTTAAATATGGTATTAGGAGGCTTATAGATGGTTATGAGTTGCACAGACTCACTCTAGAGAATATATTGGTTGATTAGCCTAACCTGTACATTGGCTTGCTGCAGTTCTCATGGTCAACCTTACAGAAGAAGGTGCAAGGTTAGGTTTGAGGTACAAGCACTTAACACCCTCCAAAATGCTTACACATTTGTTAGCCACATATTTGTTTCTGTTTTGGCATATTAATTGCTATGGTAGAGACAGATTTTAGATGAAGATGGCTTGTCTGCAGCAGGCTTCATGTATTAGAATGGCGTTAATTTGTTTTGGCATTCATGAATAATTGCCAGTCATCAACTAGGTGATACTTTGTTATCCGTATCAAAAACAGAGAAAGCATAAACATTTTGGCCCTTTTGATCTCATGTTTATGTTGTTATTAATGAGGATAGTTTACTTTCACTGTTTATCCTCATGATTTGAAGGGGAGTCTTGGTGTAATAATAAAATTATTACAAAATTGAGTACGGGTTTAAGTTACTGAAATATCCTAGTGCAAAATTGAGTACAATAGATCTTTTTCCAAGACCTGGGATTGACGGGAGCTCCGTTGTCTGCCCTGGAAACAATCTCTTCGTTGTCTAAGACAATTGGCCAAATGCAAATAAAATTTGATAACGTGTATTCACAGCCTCGAAATGAGAGGTTTGAAAGTGGTACTTTCCTGTAACATATTACACCTACAATGTTACAAATTAATTTAAATATAGTCAAATTAAATTTGACTTTACATCTTCGAAAATGATTTGGATTCATAACCAGCAAAATTCCATGGAGGTATGGCAAATGACGAGTTTTTTTTTATTTTTTGTTTTTGGGGGAACAAAATCCATATAACAAACCTGAGTTTTGAAATCAGTAATCTTGAATCTTGTAACAAAAAAAAGTAACTTCCCATCTATCTTAATTTAGAATTAGTTTTCTTCACTAAACAAATGGAATTTAGCATGTGAATTTCATCAGTGAAGCATTAAATCTACAGCACCGAATGCATTAAATCTACGTCACCCTTCGGTGCTGTGCCAGCAGAACTAGGGCTACAGATCATGTAGAGAGAAACAGAATTTGTAAAAGAAAAGTTCAACACTTCATAGCAGCTGTCCAAATAAAAGACTCATGTACTAAAAAAGTTACGTGTCTTAAGCAAAAACAAGTTCTCTCAACAGGAATCTTACTTGCCAAACGTCCTTTGGAATTTCCAGATTCAGGTGATACCTCGTCTCTCCTTGGTTGTAAGGGCGTTCAACCTTGTAGAATAAGTTGGGACATATTCTCATAGTGTTTCTAGTACTAACAAACCTTAAGATACCAGACCCCAAATTAGTACAGCAAAAAGGATATCATCTTGCTAACCAAAAGTCTGAACGACTGTAATACAATACACGTCCTAACTAGAAATAACACATCATCTAGTAGGATAACTGAGTACAGAAGACTAGAGCTATGGAATGCAACATGAACTCTTTGCTACATTAGGAAACTTTGCTTGTGAAATTTAGCCCCCGTCAGTTGCATCCGCATCAAGTAGCTTTCAACCACATCCAAGCAAGCAACATATGAAGAATATTATTAGTGGCAGGTAGCATTCAATGGAAGATATCAGGGTCCTGAAACAAAATTAGGAAGTCGACTTGGATTTCCATAATGAGAGGGCATGAGTGATGCGCCCTTTCCATCCTTGCAGTAACCATTGTCGATCTACATCCATTAGAAAATCCTTATGGTAGTCCTCCAATTTTTCCTTTGCAGTCCCTAATATGTCTGGAGATAGAGGAAGTTGCCTGAGTCCTGCACGGACATTTCTTACCTGCCACTGCTTGTAGGTCTCTGGCCTTTCCACCCTTTCTGCACCCTCGCAAGCAATGATATTAAAAATACCTTTGCCAAAGATATTCTTCTCTATCAGCAGCCTAGCTTCATCTTCCCGTGGCACATTGGTTTCGATCGCGTCAAACAATGAAGAGTAGTAGAATAAAACTTCCCGAAATCGTGTGACAAAAAAAGGAGAGTTATAAGACCCATTCCCAATTGCCAAGATAAATATAGATGGATCAAGATCTCTTATGGTCTTCAGTACCATATCTCTTGGGCTCTCCTCTTGCACTGTTTCATCCATCAGGTTATTAAACTGATACAGACTGTTGACGACAAGCACCTCATCTTTATCAATGTTGAGATCCTCAATTCGGATGGTTTCCCACTTGGTTGCAATTGCTTGAAACTCAAAAGGAATGCCAAATCTACGAGCATAATCAGCTAAGCGATGCCCAGTTTCATCAACCCGCTCAGTTGGCCGAAAACCAGGCATCGGTTTGTCGATGCCAGTCAAGCGGAGCCGAGGAGGACCACCTGGTCGATCAGCAAGACGGCTCATGAAACATGGCCATTGGAAGCCATGGTAGATGCCAAAATCTATTATATGCAATCTGGTAGCATCTTTTGCCACGTTCAATATGGTTCTATTGGATAAGAAATAAGAGAGCTTCTTGAATGGGCTTGCAGACATATAACACTTGTGAGCTTTCAACATATCAACAGTAGAGATACCTTTTGCTACAATGGAATGATAAACCTGACTTCCTGTGCCCGCCATTCTTGCCTCCAGGCCATCAGCAAAGCAAGCTGCCAACCTCTGGTTTGCATCTCCGAAAGGAGATGAGTACTGTCTGATCTGCTTCAGTAGATCATTTGCGCTTCGATGATCACCTATTGCCACAGATTGTGCACAATGGATGAGGAGTGTCCTATAATCAACCACCTCCTTCTTAGGTTGCTTCTTCCCCCGGCTTTTACCACCACTTGATGTTTTAGCTAGACTACTATGAGAACTTTTGCTTGTTTCATCATTCTCCAATTCAGCTTGCTTTTGATCATTCTTTGTTCCACACTTGTTTCCGCAATTGTAGAGCAGGACCTCGTCAAAAAGTTCCGGACTGGCCGTTTCCTTGGCAGAGAAAGCTAGTTGTTTATGGCTTCTCCCTTCCTGCAGATCCAAGTCATCATCATGCTGTGTCTTTCGCCCCCTTGACCCATGAACTGGCTCCACCTTTTCTCCATTTTCTAACTTGATCCCAACCAATTCTTTCTCTGTTGGCTCTTGAGGAAAGTGAAACCCACTGGCTTCTAAATCAATCACCAATTTTTCATCATTGGGAAGAAATTTACTCCCTTCTTCAAAGCCCTTCTGAAAAAGCCAAGCCGGTGCACCCTGACTGAGGAGATCATTGACAGAGAAGATTGAGTCATCCAGCACTCCATTGATTGCAGAGGAAAATGAAGACTGCAAAGTTTTAGCAATGGAAATAGGATCGGTTTGAAGCTGGTGATACTCCAGAGGATCGTAAGGCCAGTTATTACTGCCCTCATCACTTAAATTCAAAAGTTGGTTATTGACGCTATCATCTAGGCTATCTGTACCAGGTCCTGAGTTCTCCTCTGGTAAACGAGGGAAGCTCTCACCAAGTATCTCATAGAAGGGCTTCTCTGTAGCTAAAAGAGCTGGATCTTCTGGATACTCATCAAACTTGCCATCCATGTTTTCATCCATTAGCATCTGATTAATATAGCTGAATACCATATCTGGAGAGAATTCTGGAACTTCCGTCTCACTGCTTACAGTCAACGATGATGATTGATCTGCACTGGGCACAGGACTAAATGTGGACGAACTTGACGATCCATTCTGAAGACTTGTGAAGCTATTCTCATCCAATGTTTGAGTTTCCCTCAATTCAACATTACCTGGAACATTCTGGTCTAAAAAGGCTTGGTAATGAAGATATCCATCTTGGATATCATGGATATTTGTAAGAGATGAATTAACAAAATCGTCAGAAGAAAAAAGTGAGGCAAGCTCCAGATTTGCTGTATTAAGATCTTCGATGTTGCTTGGGTGACTGAAGAACTCATCGTGCTGAAATTGATTCATCTTGCTTCTAGATTTTCAGAATCTTGAGTTTCTCATCTGTGGGTTTCCATCGACTCCTACACAAAACAATTGATCAAACAACTTCGGATTTTTTTTTTCACTATTACCCATTCTGGGAATCAATCAAACATCATATTGACAAATATTAAAAAAAAAATCTCCGAACATGATTAAGACCATAGGAGAGAATATCTAAGAGTAGAAAAGGGGGGAAAAGGTAACAAATTGAAGTTTGTCGAACAAGGGGAAGGAAAACACCATCAAACAGAACAAATGACTTCAGATGTTGCCCTAAAGATCTGTCTTTTTGTTTTCCAAGGAGGCTAAGGGGGAAAAAAAGCACAGATACATGCTTGAATTTCATAAACAAGAAACATTTGAGGGATCTAAAATCACAACACATACCAACTCAAAGAGGGAGTATGGTATGAGGAACACAAATTGGCTACAAAAAACAAAAGAATAGAAGGTAAGTTAAGAGAATACAAACCTTCAACCGATCCAAAGAATAAACCCACAAGCAAAGGGTCAAAGGGAAAGGCGGAGCATGAACTGAAGAAGCCGATAGCACCCTTTCTTTATAATCCTTTGTTTTTTACAATGATGATTTTTTAAAAAGAAGAAGCAGAATTCGCACCATCGCTGTCACCCGGAAACTTCGTGGACGTGATCCTCATCAGCTACCGCGAATGGGCATCGCACAGAGCGGCGGGGTTGGCTTGTTGTCCAAGCACTTATCTAATCCCATGCGCCTCAGTCTCGGCGATCAGTGACTAGTCAATTCCGTGCTGATGCCAACACCATTAGAAGATCACCGCCGTAGCTGGGTGGGGCGATGGAGCATCGAGACGATCTGATGGCGGCTCAAGGACTGACTTTGAGGTTGACCGTTCGATTGGAAATTTGTGGCGACGACGAATTTGATTTTGAGAGATTTGTTTTGGTGGTTTAATATAGTACAGCAATATCTAAATTTCATATCATTCCGTATTAAAATTATATAATCATATAAATTTTTTTTGATATATATAGTAAAATTTTCTAAAATTTTAGCACCCCTATTATTGAGATACAAACGAAGTAATATAGATCACACAATCTTTTTAATATAAATAATACTTTTAATATGCAAGCCATCATTAGTAAATATATAAATCAAACCAATCATTAAGAGCTAAATAATTATTTTCTTAAATATATTTATTTAGATTAATTGAGTTACCATTGATAAACATATTTCCTTTTTAATTTTATTTTTTTTAAAAGTAAGTTTCATGTCCACCCATGGATCATCCCAAAAATGCTCGGCTTTTAGAAACCATTTTAGGGGGTATTTTATTTAAATAATCCATATAAATTTGATTTTTGGTAAGGCAATTTAATCTTAAAAAAACTCTAATCTGTTCTCTACCGAATTCATCTATTCCGGAACTCGGAATCGCAAAATCTTTTGCAGCTCCTTCATCAACCTTTCCCGTCCTTCGGTCACTAAATTTTAATTCATTCTCAATGTCCGAATTCATGAACTCTTCTTCGATCCGTAGGAGAAGGTCGCCGTGCATCCGCGCATCCACGAACTTCTCTGCTTCCATCTCTTTCAGCAGCGTCACTGCATCCGCGACCGTCCACCGCCGGCACATCTCCTCCAGCAACGTCCGGCAAGTGATCAGGTCAGGCGTCCTCCCTGCCAGTGCAGCTTCCCACATCACCTCCACTGCACTACGCACCTCGCCGGCCATCGCCATGGCGCAGATGATCGAGTTGCACGCTCGTACACTCGGTTCCATCCCTTTCCCCCGCATTTCGTCATACAGCTCGGCGCGGGCGTAGGAACACCCGGAGCGCGTCGTTGAGGTGCAGCGACTGGGCGTAGCCCTTGACCATGGCGTTGAGGGCTAGGCGGTCCGGGTTGATGCCGGAGTCCACCATATGGCGAAAGAGCATGCGGACGGTGCCCATGTGGATGTGGTGGATGTAGGAATTGGCACCGTCGCGGCCGAGGAAGGCGGTGATGAGGAGGTTGTAGGTGGCACTCGTGGGCCGAGAGGAGGGATCCGCGGCGGCTCCCATGACCGTGTAGACGTGGACGGCCTTGGAGAGCATGCGGCCCTCGGCATAGAAGTAGAGGAAGGTGTTGAGGTGTGGTTCGGTTGGGGGAAGGGAAGGGCGAGAGCGAGGTAGGCGACGGCGTCCATATCAGAGTAGAAGCGAGCGACTCCGAGGCGCTTGATGGCGGCCAGGAACGGAGCATGATCTCCGGCGAGGCGGCGGCCGTGGCTTTCGAGTGCCCAGGAGAAGAGATGGGGACAGAGGCGAGGGTCAGGGAGGCGGAAGAGGGCTTCGGCGAGATCGGACGCGCCGAAACGAGGAGGGAGCTGGGAGACGACGAGGTCGATCTGGGTCCGATCCAACGGAGGGGTTTTTGGCCGTTTCTCATGGCGTCTTCGCCAATCGCCAGCTGAGGCGAAGGCGCGCTGGAATTGTAGAAACGGTGAATCGGCCAGAGCTACCGAAGAGGAGCATAAACGACGAGGGCGACGGAGTAGAAGAAGCCGAAGCATCGTCGCTGAGACGGCGAAGAGAGGCGACGCCACCGAAACGGACGGCGTTCGACAAGCACGCGCGCTAGGGTTACGATGAAAGGGAAGGCGAGGACAAGACAGAACGGGCACATTAGTGGGCTTTATAATATGGGCCAGGCCCTACTCGCAAACCGTTCAATTCGGCCTATTGTATCTATTGATTTTTTTTCCCGTGAGTTTGCCTCTTAGAATATTAATAATTTTAAGAACAAATGCAAATTGATAAATTATTGACAGTTTTTTCTATGTAAAAGAAAAAAAAAATCCAGAAAACAAACATGACTCCCTGTTGCTAGTCGAAACTGGCACTAACACCACAGCGGTAGTTATTATTATTATTATTATTATTATTATTATTATTATTATTATTATTATTGAATATTCAAATTCTCGCCTAGTAGTTAATATTCTATTTGAGGAAAATATTCTACAGCCTATTATAATTAGGTTTTGAACGATGGATCCTTGATAAATCTACTGAAACTCATGCCCAGAGAGTTGTACAACATATCTGTTAGAGTAAAAAACAGAAATCGTCCACTCCAAACATCCAATATTGCCGGCTCACGTAGCATGTTTGTTGAGCAAGCATGATGCGGTTGTACGTGACATAACTTTTGTAAATTAATGGGGGCTAGAATACTTGCACATGATGTATGTAACACGTCATTTCATGTTACTAAATTATATGATATGGATGCCAACCACTTGCCATGACTTTTCTCATGATGCCTACATTTTGTGACTTATTACATTGCATCACATATAATATGTGCCCCCCTTTGAATAACTATGTATGTTGTCGCTAGCTCCTAAAAATAAACCAATGATGGAAAGTGCTCCATTCATGATGTTAGTGATTTACCTAGCTTAAACTATAAAATAAACAAGTGGAAATACCTATACCTATAGCTCCATTATCTTCATCGTTTTAGGATAGAATCAAATATCATAAATAAACTTAGCAATGATAGGTAAGTTTATTTATTAATTTTAATGATAAATGATTTTAGTAAAAAAAATAAAATTATATATTTTTATTTGACTTTTGATTTTAACTTTTGTAAGTCAAACAAATCTGCCTACCAATCAGTATTCTTCCTTCCATTTTTAAAAATTGTATTCTTAATGTTTTTTCCATCCTTTCACACGTGCATCTTAGTCTACTCGTAGTCGCCGATACAATTTACTAACAGTTTAATCTTATCAACGATATCATAATCTAATAAGATCGCGAAAGATCTAATTAGTTTCTACATTTCTCATCATCTCCTCTTCACATTTTAATAATAATAACCCAGACAAATATCCTTTTCGGTACTGTAATGGTTAGAAATTCTAAATGATTAATTATCTAAAATTTGAATCTTAATTATAGTATACTGTAGAAATTTTCCTTCAAACAATAAAATATAAAAATACCGACCACTTGGATAGAATTCCACAAATACTTCTTAATTTACATTGATAGTGAGAAATTTGTATAGGAGTTAATCAATTCTCGTGAGGGTTAATCGATTTGAACTCTGAATAAAAAAAAAATACTAAAACTTCATTTTCCAACGGATACATCTCTTTATTTTGAGAAGATAATTAATTTTTTTAAAAAAATAAATATTAAAGTCGTTTTAATTAAATTTAAAGTAATTATAATTAGATTTGAAGTGTTTTTTTCCTTTAAAGTAATTACTTTAAACTATTTTAAAGTATTTTTTAGATATATTCACCATTAGCGGCAGCGTCAGTGATTTTGAATTCATTAATTATTTCAACGGGTGGGTCGCCTCTCGCAGTGGCCGGTGCCTTTTGGTTCTCCGAATTCCTCCTCACTCTCTCTATAAAAGAGTCATTTTCTCAGGTTAATCCATTTCAAGTATTCGGATTTCTTCTTTGATCACTCGCATCTCCGCCCCGGTCCTCTTGATTCAAGAATCCATAGCGGCTCGGGGATCGGGAACCCTAGATCATCATGAGAGGCGCGAAGCAATTGAAGCAGCTCAAGCTCGACGTGACCGCCCAGGAAGCCCCTGTCGACAAGTTCCTGTAATGTCTTGGTTTCTCCAGTTGCCTCTTAGTTTTACGAGATCTTGATTCGATTTAAGTGTTTATTGCTGTAATTTCTGCCACTTGGTGCTATAAGCTTTTTCAGTTTGTTTGGTACCGATTCCCGTTGGCACAGAGTTCTTAAGAATCGCAAGTCCAATTCTTGTGTTTGGAGTTCACTGAAAATTGATGATTGGAATTCTATTTCTTGTTTTGATTTGTATAAGATTATAAAATCCTTCATTCTAATGTTTTTCGGAGAAATCTCAAACGCATCAATGTTGACTGGATTTTTAAGTATTTTGGAGTCCCGAATTTATGGGATTATTGAGTTCTATTTCATATTTCTCTTTCCTAAAAAGACCTTCAAACAAATTGGTAGTGTTTTCTTTCGGAATTTGGGCGAAATTTAAATAATTCAAGGGTTTGCGAGTTGTAGGACTGCGAGTGGAACATTCACAGACGGTGACCTGCGGTTGAATCAGAGAGGATTACGATTGATCTCTGAGGAAACTCAATCTAGTCAGGTAAAGTCAATTTTTTTATGCATGAGCTTATGCTCTCTTAAAGAGACTATCTTATAATTCATCTTTACATGATATTTATGGTAGTCGTCAATTTCATTCTTATCTTCCATCTAAAAAATTGCATTAACTTCTCAAGTTTTCCCTTTAAAGTTGGCACTTTGGTATAACAACATGCAGTCACCAGACACTGAAGATGTAGAGTCGTTGAGGGAAGATCTTGAGGTCATTAAAGTCATAGGGAGGGGAAGTGGTGGTACCGTTCAGCTGGTACGACACAAGGGGCAAGGAACATTTTATGCTCTAAAGGTGCCTTTTTATCACTATTTATGATTCAAATACCATGTTAATTCATCCTTAACTCTAATAACTACACCCTTAACTGCTCTTTACATAGTTGTGAACCTTAGTAAATTAGGGCTTTGAATAAAGACCTTCAGCATGTGCATTGATACTCATGAGGTAAAGACCATCATACACATTCATTACTTGTGAGCCAGATTAAAAAAATGCAGCAATTTTTGGTCTGTCAGGTCAATTCAAGAATTGAATCACTTATCTGCAATGTATTCACAAGTGTTCTTCATAAAAAACCTTATTTTTGTTAACCAATATTTAGAAAATCTGAGTGGTAGAAAATGTTATGTGCAGGGTATTCAGATGTGCATCCAGGAGACAGTTCGTAAACAAATCGTGCAAGAACTTAAAATAAATAAAGCCTCCCAGTGCCCTCACATTGTTGTTTGTTACCATTCTTTCTACCACAATGGTGTTATTTCTCTTGTACTTGAGTACATGGATCGTGGATCACTTGCAGATGTACTTAAGCAAGTTCAAACAATTCTAGAGCCATATCTAGCAGTCATCTGTAAGCAGGCAAGAATATTTACTATTTGTTGAATTGTTAGAAACAATGTGCTGAGCCTTAGATTTTTATGCTTGACAATCATTTATATATGGAGTGTAATCACTAGTTAATTAAGAAAATTAAACTCCCTACTTTCTACTGATATAGATGATTATGACATTATTATTATGTGTGTTAGGTTCTGAAGGGTTTAGTATATCTGCATCATCAAAGACATGTCATTCATAGGGATATAAAGCCATCAAATTTGTTAGTGAACCATAAAGGTGAGGTAAAGATTACAGATTTTGGAGTAAGTGCAGTCCTGGCAAATTCCATGGGTCAGCGAAATACATTTGTTGGCACCTATAACTATATGGCGGTAAGTTGAACTACCATCCTCGCATAACTCATTGCACAGCATTATTCATGTAGTTATAAAAACATTTCTACCTAATAACAAATTGTTTGGTTCTGTCCTTAGCCTGAGCGGATTAGCGGAAGCTCATATGACTGTAAAAGTGACATTTGGAGTTTGGGCTTGGTAATACTTGAGTGTGCAATTGGTCATTTTCCGTACACTTCAACAGAACAAGATGGCTCTTTGAGCTTTTATGAACTTCTAGAGGCTATTGTGGATCGCCCACCACCTTCTGCTCCTGCTGATCAATTCTCGCCAGAGTTCTGCTCATTCATATCAGCTTGGTATGCTGGAAACTCCCATATGATTTTAAGTATCCTAATTGCCATTTGTTAGCGAAGGATCCATATAGTCGACCGCACATAGTGGGATCAGACTTGCTATCTGTTGATATTGCCTGTGCTATAATATTGTTAATTGCAACCATATGTTACTCTTTTGATATAGATAAATTCGCTAATCACATCTATTGTATAAGATTTAGAATAATATATTTATAATATTAGATCATGAAGCGGCGAATATGCAAAATAATATGTTTGTAAGGAACTATCTGCAGTTTTCCGAATTGGTTCTTTGATTGTTTTAGAACTCTTCCGTATCAAATAGGATTTTTTTTTTTTTCATTCTTTTTTGTTCTTTGTACCTGCTTTGAAGACACTGTTTTCTCAAACTATTTACAGCATACAGAAAGATCCTAAGGAACGATTGTCATCCTCGGAGCTACTGGTTAGTGTTTTTAACCTTCCTTTTTTGTATCCTAATCTTTGATACATTAATATTTTTTTTCCCCCGGATTTCCAGTGCCATCCATTCATTCAGAAATTTGAGGACAAGGACATCGATCTGGCAATCCTCGTTGCCAGCTTAAACCCTCCTGTAAATTTAGATCTGTGATTATATGCCATTGGTCTGTGTGTCCGTAGCTATGCCCTTGAGGGAGAATATTCATCTCCAACCCTTAAAATTGAGCACTCTACTGATCCAGCAACCGAAGGTGAAATATCGACAATTCTGTCTTCCTTTATACTGAAAGAAATACTAGATTTGTTATCTGTACATTTTAGATGTTATGCATCTGGTTCAGTGAAAATATTATGCAAGATCATGGCATAATTGATCCTTGATTAAAGAAGCATGAGTCATTGATATAATCAAACATGAGTTTAAACAATAAAAAAAATGTGTACACCTGAATTACGTGTGCATTTATCATTACCGTTGTGTAGATGGCAAATTCTCTAGTCTCGTATTTATAGGAAATGGCAGCAGGAGGCACAGGCAGAAAAAGAGTGGTCCGTAAACTGTAAGCTAAAGCAGTCTGTCTCCACTGCTCGACATGGTCGTCTATCTAATCTAATCTAATACATGAGGAATGAATTCCACTTGAGGTACAAGGGATTTAAAGACCAAGTCGACTGACAAGTGTAGTGGTCCAATAAATCGAACGAATTCAGAATCGAACTAGCTGGACCGACCTAACCTGAGTTCATAGGTTTACTAGTAGAACTGCCTTGGACAGATGGCCTCAACTCCTCACATCAAAGTATGGAAAGTATGGCTGTGAATTGGCCTGAAAGCAAAGCCTGATAAGAACCAAAGATATGGATGAATCCTACTCAAAGAACTTATCCATTACAAGGCTAAGCATTTAATAAGAGGCATGCATGTGGATGAAAGAATCCATGAAACATGGAGAGAAGACAATGGCAAAAGGTGCACCTCACCTTAACTCTTCAGAACCAACATGGGGTCATCACTGAGATCTTCACCCCTCTCTTCACATTAAAGGTCTTGTTCCCTAGGTCTTAAAATAAAACACCTGAGATTCCATTTCCATCCACATGATTAAACTAATAGCAAACCCATAGAAATATGTTCCCTAGAGGCATCAAAACTAAACTGTAGTGTGAGCTATATATATTGAGGCAAACGGCAAGCCGAAGCTGGGAGTTGAAGTACTGCCATCCTTGGGAGATATAGATAAGCTAGAAAGAGAGCTCGTTCCTTCTCAAAAGAAAGAACCATTTCTGAGTATAGATATGGGTGGAGTTGATAAAGATGATGAACAGCTCTTTGATTCTGACTCTTTCTTATGCAACTCTGACGATGACGATAATTCTGAGGAGGATTCAACTTCAACATCTCCAGATGCTAGCTCTCCCACTTCCCTGACAGCAAACATGAATCCAAATGGAGCCCTGTTTGAGTTATCTGCACTCATGGAGAATTTGCCTGTCAAGTGAGTATTTACAAAATTCTCTGTAGCTTGCTGTGATTTTTTTGTTTTTTGCAAAGTAAAACTGAAATGGTTGTTGCAGGAGAGGATTGTCCAAACACTACCAAGGGAAATCACAATCCCACACATCACTCTCTGCCGTTAGCAGCATAGAGGACCTGCCCAAGAAAGAGAGTCCTTATAAGCGAAAGATGATAAAGGCAAGCAAGAGCCATGCCGGTGGACTGGATGGGATCAAGAGGTCTGCTAATACACCAAGATCTTGATTCTTGGAGCAAGGCCAAACCAAAAATTCACCCAGGGTAGCTTCTTGTGCTTCTTTGATATCGAAGAGCAGCAGCAGCAAACTACCTCACGTTCCTGTACAGAACAATTCATGTTCTCATTGATCATCTATTACTCACAAGTTCCCTTCAGATGTAGTGTTGTGTTTAGATAAGAAAATGAGAATTATGCTCTGTAAACTTTTCAACATGTCAAAAGTTGGATATGTATTCTTAGCGTAATCCTGCCACAGAATATTTAAGATTTGACTACTTTCGTAAAGAAAATATTTCTTGATGATCCAAAGCAATGTCTCTACCATCAGTGATCATGTGACTTGAAGATATACTTAGGCTAATGACTATATCAATTGTGGTTTGGAAGATTAGAGAAGGATGCTTTAAAAGTAAACAATAATCAAATTTTAATAAGGATGAAATTTATAGATTTAGTACTAAATTTTGTAATACATACTTTTTTTTAAATAAAAAATAATAAATACCAATAAAGAAAATAAATAATATGATGAGGATCTGCTGGGATTTTAATTTATTTTTTTCCTTTTTTTTCTTTCTTTCTTTATTTAGTTACTTAATCGCCCTGTGGCGTTGATCTTGAGTCGTCGTCTCCTCTCGAAAACCCTCTCTCTTTTTCCCCTTTTGGTTCGTTCTCGATCGGCAAATCTAGGCTCGACGGACTGATTCGATCTCACTTTCTTGCTTCCCGTCAATGGAGTCAGATAGCGTCGATTGCGTTTCTTTAGCGGACGGGCTGGATGAGGAGGAGGAGGTCGCCCAGCACGTCTCGTCCAAGCCGCATACCGGAGGCTCCGCCGTCGCTGGGGTCGCTCCGGAGACCAGCGTCCACGAGCTGCTCGAATGTCCTGTCTGCGCCAATTCTATGTATCCCCCGATCCATCAGGTTGGTTTTGTTGATTGAGATAAGGTGATTTCGAGATTTGCTGAGGGGTTGATGAGTTGAAGTTCTGGTCTTTCTGGTATATGGATGGGGGTGACGATGTTGGCAATTGTGATTATTTCTTTTCGCCAGCTTGTCGTGGTTTCGTTTTCTTTTGGCTACTGTTTGTGTTAGTCCGGCACCTGTTTGTGAAAAAAATAGTAGAAGGATTCGGAAGGCTTGAGTTAGAAATACTAAGATCATACTGCAATTCGTTGCAATGTGAAAGCATGCGTCTACTTGGTTGAATCGCTGAAATTGGGAATTTTATCTTTTTCCATCTTTCTCCTTGCGGCATTCTTCGTATTTATTTTGTCAACTTCGTTTCATCGAATCAGTCTGTGTGCGTGGTTTTTCTGTGGATCCAGTAATTTCTGCAGTCTTTATTCGGACATTGATGGAAATATAGATCCTGGATAGTACTTTGAATTGAATTGATATAGATTATTTATCTGAACTGTGGTGGGTGTCTACTTCTTTTTATGCTATCTGATTCCTTTGTTTGGTAGCTTCAAGTCTGCTCACTCTTTTAGCTAGTCAAGAAGGGATCAACGCCGGCATGCTAAGAAAAGAGAAAAGAGAAAAAAGATATTGCTGTTTGGTATCTTATTTCTTTGTTGCCTTGTTCAGATGATAGACTGCTGCACTCTTAATCCTATTTAGTAGAATGCTCCCAGTTATGTAGTTGGCTTTCCACTCTGCCTAGTCGATAAGAGAACTTCATTAGTAATCTAAGAGAACTTACATTTAGTGGGGGTAATTTTGCAAAGAACTAGTATCCTGTCTCTAGTTTTTTGGATTGCTCTTGCTATACTAACATCATCATTCCTAATATTTTTGTAGTGTCGTAATGGGCATACACTGTGCTCTACTTGTAAATTGAAGGTGCATAACCGTTGCCCTACATGTAGACAAGAGCTTGGGGATATAAGGTGTCTAGCGCTGGAAAAAGTGGCTGAATCTCTTCAGCTTCCTTGCAAGTACAACAGCTTGGGATGTTCTGAAATCATTCCTTATTACAGCAAGATCAAGCATGAAGCACAGTGCAACTTCAGACCTTACGGCTGCCCGTATGCAGGATCAGAGTGCTCAATTGTTGGGGATATTCCTTCCTTGGTTGCACATTTGAGAGATGACCATAAAGTAGACATGCACACTGGATGTACCTTCAATCATCGTTATGTGAAGTCTAATCCACGCGAGGTTGAAAATGCAACATGGATGCTAACTGTAAGTATGCACAGGTCCCTTATGTTAAACACAAGCATCTTTAGTTATCATGCTTGCTTGCAATTTGTTATTACTTTGTGCTTCATCTTGATTGTTAAACACCATAATCACTATTTATCATGCTCACTTGCAATCTGTTATTAATTTGTACTTCATCTTGATCGGTAAACACCAGAATCGCTAGCTACCGTGCTTGCTTGCAATTTGTTATTACTTTTTGCTTCATCTTGATTGTTAAATGTCAGATCTGCATGTTAAAGGAAACTTTGCTTTAGTCAATTCTTGCATGAAATGCAATTTCATGGAGTACCTGGTTCACTCCTTCCTATATTAAGAGCCCTATCTTGGACCTTATAATTTGCAGATTCCTACATTAAGGAAGCGTTCCTACATTGTATCATCATATTAAATTTAAGATATGGAATAAATTTCTCACTAGTATCTTTTGCTATTTAGGTTTTTTACTGTTTCGGTGAATATTTCTGCTTGCACTTTGAGGCCTTTCAATTAGGAATGGCTCCTGTATACATGGCCTTTCTCCGGTTCATGGGCGATGAGAATGACGCAAGAAACTTCAGTTACAGTCTTGAGGTTGGGGGCAATGGCAGGAAACTAATATGGGAAGGCACTCCACGCAGCATTCGTGATGGTCACCGGAAAGTCCGCGACAGTCATGATGGCCTTATAATACAAAGAAACATGGCACTCTTCTTCTCTGGCGGTGACCGGAAAGAACTGAAGCTGCGAGTCACTGGACGGATATGGAAGGAGCAACCAAACACAGATTCTTGAAATTGTACTCCCATTCTCAGAAGTTAAATGTGCTACGATTTATCTTGTTCGACTACGTTGCTGCTTTATCCATGTTTCATTGACATGTTTCCAGAGGTAATTGTGAATAGAAGAACGTGTGTCAGCTAACCAGTGTGGTCTGCCAGTGGCCTGGGAGAATATGCACGCTTTTAAACATTTCCCTTTTTTAAGTTAGAATTTTCTGAAAAGATATTCCTTCGCGGAGGCTGCCGTCGACCTCCCTCTATTAATCACTAGATACTCTCTTTATTAATTGTGAGCATAAGCATTGCACAAAATGGAATCACTAGGTATTTATGGCCTTTTTATAATTGTGAGTGGAATTTGTGATCTATGTAAATTTTTTATATTGGATGATTAAAATTTAATATTTTTAATCAACTGTCCATTAAAAAAATAATTTATTAATTAATTGAAGCCCTATTTGTAAAATTAAAATGAAACTGTACAAGCCCCGGGAGGGAGAGGGTAGCACTACGATCATTGCAGAGCAGAGAGACGAAGTCCGCTAAAAATAACACATGCCTCGTATTACTTGTTACTAACATTACAACACCCGGATCACGGGTCATTAACATTACAAAGCAGGTTACTTGTTTGGGACTCAGTGGCGTCCCGGAACTATAATGTCGCAATAAAATATTCAGATTATAATTACAATGCATTTATAAAAAATTTTCCTCTAAATAAAAAATACAATTAAAAAATATTAGACTTCTAAGCTTCGAACACATTTCTCAATTTATCCTAAAATGATAAAAAAAATGTTGTAAAACTAAATCAATCACTCAATGAGAATAAGAATAATTAGAATTATCATATTTTCCTTTCACTCATCAAGCATCATAATGATGCCAATACAGATTATACGCCATCATCAACCTTGGCTGAGATATTCCATGGCATTCAGTTTATTTGTATAATGTTGACTGTGAGTGAGGCTCACTCCCTGTTCACTAATTATGTGATTCGCTGCTGCATATAATATGAAAACCTGCTGCTTTTCTTGGATTTATCATCTGGGCCTCTGCAAGAGGCTCAGCTTCATGGTCAATTAACTCGGCAGCTTGAGCATAAACTTCAAATCTGGAATCGCTAAGATAATTTGTCACCAAGCTGCTAGTAGTTCAACGTAAAATAAAGAACATCACTGCTGCTTTACAAAGGAGTAGTACGGTGGGAAACTGGACTTCCAACAAACAAACAGTGGTCATAGGTTTTCTAGTGGAATGATTTGTCATGCGATTGCAAACCAAACCGAATTAAAAAGATAGCAATTTGCTTTGGGACTTGGCACCACAAAGCAAACTGTCCTCAATCGGCAAAGTTGCCATACTGGCGTCGAGGACCACCAGCACGTGGTCCTGCTCTTCCCTGCTGCTGCTGTTGCCTTGGTGCAACGTGCCTTGGTGCAACGTGCCTTTGTGCTGGAGGAATGCTGATTCCATGATTCATCTTCTGATTCATAAACTTCATCCTCTGTTCCTTCATATTGGCAAAGAGCGCATCCAAGGTCTGAGGCCGCTTCTTGGCAACCACCTTATCCTGACATTGCGTTAGCATGATATTAGAAGATATGCCCAAGTTCCCTAAATCAAGACAATTGACAAAATACAAGGAATCAATAAATAACAAAAATCTATTAACAAGATCCACTATCATGAAAAAAAACATTATCAGAAGTTCCTGCCAGTATTCTTTAGTTAAAACAAGCATAACAAGAAAGAACTATTTGTGTTCATAAAAGTTACCTTCTGAATAGAGCTCACATCAGCAACTTTTCTCTGAATTCCTGTAGTCTTGGTCCTGCAGAAGTAATTAATTTTTAAAAAAAAAACGAAGTGGTTACAGATTTAAAAGATCAACACAGACTGTTTTTTGGTCAGTGAATTATAGCAATGATGAAATATGTAAGAACTTACCATTCTCTCTTAAAACAATTGAGTGTTTAAATAACTATTCAAAACAAAATGATAATGAACAATTAACTGTCAATGCATTGACTAACTCTTCCACCAACTTTCATATATCAGCTCTAAAATATCCTTGTTTGGCCGTTGTCACCCTTAAGAGAAATTGAGGTAGAGCGGAATTTCCGAGCACAAACATATCATCTTTCATCACTAAGCAGCAAAACAAAAGGACACTGAAATTGGTTGACACACCAAATAACCCTTGTCCTGATAAAAGTACCTCGTAAAAAAAGAACTTTCAGAACATTATAATGCTTATCTCATAAAGCAAGTTTGTGTTTAATGGATCCCATATCTACTAAGCCATTCAGATTAGGTTGCTCCAGATATGGCAACAAGTCTTTCAACCTAGAACACCATTTACATTTACTGCACAAAACTTGGAGATGGCAGAAAACCTGGCCTCAGCATAGATGTTACTGAATCAAATATCCACAGAGATCATGTCTACCATATAGATGGGAAGAGCCCAGATACAAGGAAGAAGACTCACAACAATATATGCCTACAGAGTACAAAGAGGTGATGCCAATGAAATCACTCCATCATTTTAGGAGCTTTAGGAGTATGGAGCCTGAGAAACTCCAATATATGCAAAGAAAAATCAATTGGTCTGTACTGTCTCCTTAATATACATCTTGAATGCTCTGTATTTTTGTAGACCAAAACTGTGAACAAGCATTTTATGGCAGATTAATCCACTGAGGAAGAAACTAAATAGATCTATACCATCTAACTGATTGCTTCTGAAGGACAAACAATCTTTGTAAGTTGCAGCTAATCTGAAAATATTCCATAGGCAAAAATTTGTTCTCTGTAGGAAAAAAAATTACAGACTTGCCTTTCTAGTTAAGAAATAAATCCATGTTCTCCCTTGCAAGTTTACACCAACACGGACTGGAGATGACTCTAACGAATGTCTCAATGATATAAACAAGTTACTTTTGCCCTTGACGCTAACCATGAAACACGGCATTTATTTCATTTGCTTAAATTACTTCCCTAGATAGATGTCAATCTTCTCATAATCTGGTCATCATACACCAAATATGTTGAGAAATACTACACTTGGTGCAAAATAATGATCTACAAAGCTATTTTTATCCATCTTTGCCCAAAATGCTCAACAATTTTGAGATGTTGAAGGGGTCAAAAACCAACAATGGTTTATGGCAACTGTGGAATGGGCAAACACAGAAGTCCTCAAAGACAACTGTGGAATATCAAATGTGCATTTCAAACCATTTAACAGCTCAGAGTCCAAAAGACAACTGTGGATAACTGCAGAAATTGATAGCAGAAGTGTGGAAGACTTTCTGTGAACATCAAATAAGAACTACATTTACCTGTAAGGAAATTGAAATAAACTAAATCTTGAGAATCTGTAAATAGAAAATATAATGTGAAAGAAGGCGAACAGAAAGTCACAAAAATACCTTCGTCCATTTTGATTCATCATCCTACTGCGAATGGGCATGCCAACAGACTTCCTTGCCATCTCTGTTGTTACTGGGAACTGATTCCCATGAAAATTTGACCTTCTCGTTGCGAGAACACCCTAAACATCAATTAACTACAAGATATTAATAAATGTATAGGATAGGCAGCCTAAGTTGAAAATCAGTTTACTGTTTTATACCTGTCTAATCGATGATCTAGAATCGATGAATTGCTGTGCCCTGGTGTTACCTTGGGAAGGATTTCTATACTGAAACCCTTGGTTTTTGATCTAAAACAAGGTATTTATCATCAAGTTCAAATTATTTGGAAAAAAACAACTTTCTCTAGTAAAGAATAATCACTCACAGGAGGCCTTGGAGGTCTTTTCCCTCTAGCTGCATTTTTCTTTGACATTTTAATAATATCATCTGCGACAAATATTGGAAGCTGCATTATGACCAAGCTAATCTTACAGAAACCTCAACTGTGATTGAAGAAAGTCATGACATACCCAATGCCATGTCCATTTTCTTCTCAGTCATGGCAATTGCTTCATTTGTTAATGGTTTTGTTGCCATCTGATTATTCAGAATTAGGAATGTAAGCAACAATATCACAATAAAAGCTCTAACCAACTATGAAACCACAAGCCACCCACACAAAATTTCACAAAAAATAATAAACAAAGAAATTTGAAATAATTAAGTGCTCGAAGAAAACACCCATGATACAACTCAGAATTGAAAATATGTGAACCCTGATCCTCAATAGCACATGTACTCTTTGCAGCCCTAAAACCCTAACTTCCTAAGAGAGTTCCCATTTAAAAAGCTTATGGAGAAAGAAACAAATCGGTAAAAATCATAGTCCAAAACCAACTTTAAAGTGAAAGAAAGAAGATAACTACATCCCATCTCAATATTTGATCACAGGTCAACCAAAAACCACATTGTACATATAAAATTCAAGAAACTCATGGCTACACACGCAATCTATGATTCCAAGATAAATCATTGAATGACCTAAGGAGGCAAATAGGAATCTAGGATTTAAAAATAGATTCTTACATGACAAACAACGGCACAGAAGGCTAGTTTTTGCTCTAAACCTCTAAATTCAAAAATATTTTGCATTTAAAATTTTCTACAGCATACTAAGTCGGGGATTTTCATCACAGGTAGTCACAATGCAGTTTTAGATCTTAAGGAGAAGAAACGAGGAAACTAACTCCACAATTAAATCGAGGTCCAATAGAAAACCATGTTGCATGGAAAAAAATCAAGAAAGTTGGCTCAAAAAAAGGAGAGAGAGAGAGAGAGAGAGAAATAGATGCATAGAATATTCTTTGAGGTGGTAAACCGCCAAATGTCAAAGCTATGACTATTACATTAATATGCATCACGCAAAAGCATTTATAGGCATCCAAACAAGTACCTTGAGAACAAGACCATAAAGACAATGGCGAAAACAAATTTTAGAGAAATCCAAGCCTTATTCAAAGGTGGACACAGATAAATTAAGCTAAGAGAATAATTACTTTAACGAAATTGATCTTGAAATATAAAAGGTTAAAAAAAAGAGACCACAGTAATTACTTGTAGATTTATCTCTTGTGCGCCTTGCCTTAAGCAAACAAAAGGAAAGTAAAGGGAATTTCAAATAAAGGAAAATAATTCTCAATTGAATAGGTAATTGAACGATGTTCAAACTGATCTACTTCTTAGATCATATCCTCTGGGTTTCGAAATCGATTCCTCTATAAGTCGGTCGAACGTACAGCGGAAGAAAAAAATATGTAAACAAGGCTCAAGAAAATAACACAGAAGAGAAAAAGAAATAATCACATAAAATACGGGAAGAGAAAACAAACCAGATCTGCTGAAATAGAAGATGCTGCGCAAAAGGATTAAAGGGGCCGAAGACGAGAGAGGATTTCTAGCAGTTCCTTGACGAATTAAGGATTCAAAGGGCTTCCGCCGACGACTAAACGGAGATCAACAATTGGGGATCGAGATCGCGAATTAGGGTTCGCTTACTTCCACGAAGCCAGCCGGGCGCCCTATACCTTCTCCAATGGGGATTTTATTAATTATTGGTGGGTAATTTTTAAAATGACCCAAAACTTATTGCCTTTTCAAAAAAGCCTTTTAACATTTTACTAATTTTAAACTACCCTATGTTTTATAAACTACTTTTTTTAAAAAAAATAAATAATATCAAAAATATAATTTAACTGAAACTAAGATTGTGCGACTCAGTTTATATGATTTTTAATAACCTATTAAATCCATTAGTGAAAAGAAAAATCTTATTTGGTTCGTAAATTTTTTTTCTCGTAGTAAATAAATTTGTAGAGAAAAATAAGAAATAGAATATTAGCAGCTTTAAGATTAATAACTAAGTGGTAAAAAAATAAAGTAAAATGAAACTATTAATCTTGTATTCAATAGCAAAAAATAAAATAAAATAAATTGTATTAAAAAATATTTAATAACAAACTCATTTAACCTTAACTGACTAACATAATACTACGTAATCTGCAATTATGGGAAATGGGCCGGCTGGGTTTAAAGCCCGTATGGAAATTGGATTTGGGTTTGGGCCTGATAAGGTAGTGCTCGAGAAATCGGATTCGAAATCGTAGGATGCTCAGGAAAATTCGGAGTCGTAACGTGCTTTGGAAGGAGTTTGAGTTCGAAACCAGCAGCAGTCAGCTTTAGCAATCAGAGCTACGAAAATTAACTCCGGGCCAAAAAGCCGGGGCGGAGTTACAATATCAGTTCAGTGCAGGCGCGATTACTCAAGTTACTTGGAGAGGCAGTAACGAGGAGCGTATCTAACTTCTGTGCGAAGTACGAACGATATTACTAAGTAAAAGTGGAACGGCTCAAGGCATAGGCCTATGCCTAGGGCCCTAATGTTACTGGGGCCCATTAATTAAATAGACATTAAAAAAAATTAAATTGATCATTAATAGTAATTATCATGTTAACTCATTAATTATATCTTATAAATTAATTCATTATTCCTATTTATACGTTACACACGTATCCTTATTTCCTCATCATTCCAATTAGCTAAGATTTTATTTTATTTAATCTTATTTCCTCGCAATTACATTTAGCCAAGATTTTATTCTATTTAATTATATATCTTATAAGACTAATAAACTTTTTCCTTTTCAATATCTCTAAAAAATCCTAATTATTCTCTTACCAGTGCTTGGTGTCTATTTCTTTTCTAATTATTAATTTTGTACGTTTATGCTCGCTGGTATTTTTTTTCTTTTCTCATTGGTAATTCTGTAATTCATGCTCTCCCACCGGTAATACTCTCAGAGAACGCTCTTCTCCTCTCTCACCGATAATATTTCTTTCTCACTCTTTTTTTTTTCTTCCTCGATAATGATAATAACATGAATCAGAGATTTTTTTTATCCATACAACGTAAAGTAAAATGCTTCATCGAAAAAAAATATCAAAATTAAAATTAATAAAGTAATATTTACATTCAACAATATCTCAAAAAGATTAAATAATTTAACAATATTAAGAAAATATCTAAATATTAGCGAGAAAATTAAATTTTATATACAAATAATATTTTATTTTTTAAAAAATAAATCATTTTTTTATATCGGTCATTCTTAATCCTAAATTCAAATGAAAAAAACTTGAGCAACAAATTTAAAAATATATTAGAGAGCTTTTTTTTATTATTATTATTGCCTAGGACTTCTGGGAATGTTGAGACGGCCCTGAAGTGGAGTCGGTCCGGATGATCTATCCAGACAGATCCCTCACCGTGGGCAATCAGCCTAAGCGCCATCCTGTTGTCCCTGTGCTGCTCTCGTATTTTTTTATTTTCCCACAGTAAATCTGAATTTATCCTTTTTGAACTCTATCAGCTGCCGAGCTACCGTCCGAGTAAACTTGAACATGGCTCCGTTCTTGATCACAAGTCTAACTCATGGCGTTTGAACAAGCACCGATCTTTAGGCTGTCTACGACAATTTCTACTTGGTCTTCCAGTTTTAAAAACTTTCTGGTTTTATTTTGTAATGTGAGCTATAGAGTTGAAATTTAGGGGGCGTTTGGTTCATTCCTAGGAATGAGAATCGGAATGAGAATTATTGTAGTGTGGAATGGGAATGGGTATGAGCATGGATATCATTCCGAAAAATAATGTTTGGTTAGTTGCATATTTTCTATCGGAATAAATTAAAATTTCCTTTTTTACCCTTAAAGAAAAATAAGAGAAAAAATTAGATGTGAGAGAAAGATGAATGTGAGAGAGAAATATGATGAAAGAGAATAATGAGAGAGAAAGTATGATGAGAGAGAAAGTGTGATGAGAAAAATGAAGAGAGAGAAAGTGTGATGAGAGAAAATGAAAAAAAAGAGTGTGATAGGAGAGAGTATGATGAGAGAGAAAATATGATGTGAGAGAAAGTATGATGGGAGAAGATGAAGAGAAAGAAAATATAATGAGAAAAAAA